>KQ964467.1:112414-126892 GCA_001566745.1 Conidiobolus coronatus NRRL 28638
TAAATCTTACATTCCTCCCCCTCCAGTCTATACTACTACTACAGTATCAGTAATCCCTACAACTACCACTAAGCCATACGTCCCTCCTCCACCAGTGTATACTACCACTCCCTGTGAGACAACTATTACTAAACCATCAGTTCCTACCTACACTGTAAAGACTTCATCTCCTCCACAATCTTACCCTGCACATACAACACAGGTTAACCATAACTACCCCACTACCACACCATGTGAAACCGGAAACGGATCAACCCCTACTAAAGCATATGGTAACAATAACAACAACAACAATGGTTACCCAGTTAAGGAAAACAACACCTATAACAATAACGGCCACTCCTCTAATGGAAATAACTCTTATGACAACAACAGTCACGGTTATGGCAACAATGGCTCCAATGGAAATCAAGGATATGCCAACAAAAAGTACTAATAGCTGATTAGCTCATTAGAGTTAAATACTCACTCATCCATGCTATAATTTAATATTTAAAAAAATATCATTCAATCATCTATTACCATACTATCATACTATAATAAACTATTTTATATATTTTAAATTAATTTGATAATTTTATTGATTTTTAATTCAAAAGATATGATTAATGCTTTCTGAATGAAATAATTTTTGATGAAAACTTGCTAAAATTTAAAATAGTTTATTCTGGAACTTGTGAACGAATAGAATTTATGTATGTAATAATTGCACTTGTAAATATTATATTATACTCTAAGCCTTGAAAATATAATCATAATAGATTTAACTGATAATAAATTAACTAATATTCTAATTAGTTAGATCCAATTTTCATTTAATTGAATACAGTTAGTTAACATAAATTCGATAAATATTTTAAAGTTGCTCAATACAATCGAATTAAGCTCAAATCATGTTATAACTATTTTAAGCACTTTTATTCTTTATATTTACCAAATTAATCAAAAATGACTAAATGTTTTCATCTTTTTATTTTTAACTTAGCAGAGTGAGAATAAAGTAAAGAATCCAAATTAGCTGAGTAAAATTAAAAATTAATTATGTTTTTTACCAATCTAATAACCAGCTTAATTTGCGTGTTATTAGCTCTTAACTAGCAATAAGCCTACTACTTTATAGAGTAAGGCTTTTGTTACCAGTTTTGTTACTTAAAGCTAATTTAAGATCTAACATCCTAAATCTAACCCTATTTATATTTGTAAAAATTTAAATCCAGCCTTTTTATATAGCTATTTGCATTATAATTAACAATTAGAAAACAATATCGATAATTATGATCATAAAAAACTGACGATTTAGCTAACTCATTTTGCTTGATTATAAATAGTTAGATTAAGCTGTTATTAAAATAACTTGAATCAGATAGTTGATAAATATTTGAGCGTAATGATAATTATATGATTTTTTTTGAGAAAAATTAACTTTATTTGATTGCTATTTTTACAAAACTAGGAATTTTAATTGTTCTAATTTAATGAGTAATGTGTAGAACATAGAAATAAATAGATTTATAACTATATTATAATTAAAGCCAACTTGCTCTAGTAAAGCCCAGGTATTAGCGAAAAAGTATAGTTAAAAGTAGCAATACACATATAATATTAAAATCGAAGATACAATCCAAACTCTATTCTAATTACTAAAAAGAAGGCTAACTCATTCCAAAACGAGCATATCACCTTGAAACGAATGAATTAAATTGGCTAACTGATCACCTTTACCTAATTGAATAAACTTGTTATGATTTCAGCTTTTTACTGAGGGGAGCCAAACAAGCTAGGGTTCATTTCCGTATTTGGAAAGAGACATGGATCAGTGATCCATATTGTTAATTTTGGAGCATCAAAATCAACAAAAGTATCGTGTTTTTATTATTGATCAGAGCAAAGGGTATCAACAAAAAATCGTTGCTTGTTAGTTGCACTTGTTAAAAAGCACTCTAAGAATTATCTGTTACAAGAACGATTACTTGTATATGTAACTATTTTAATGCATTTACAATTTTAATTCCTCAAAATTGGTGGATAAGAATAAATTAACCAGAATTTAAACTTGTAATATTAAAATTCAATGAATACTCAATTAATTAATTGTGTTTCAATATGCTATTCCAAATATTATACACACTTTATTAAGCTATACGAATAAAGATTACTATAGGCAGGCTACAATCAGTTGAAATTAAGTGATCTTGATCAATCATTTTACTGATTTGGAATATATACTAAATTTGGAGAGAGGATGAGACAATCCGCTCAAATCCTTTGAAATCTCAAACCGGTAACTAGTAACTCTATTCCATTTATTGCCAATTTCAGCATTACCATCAAATTTAACAATCAATAAATAGTAGTATTTGTACTACAAACTTCCTTATTTGAGAACTCAAATAGCAATCATGATTCTAAGCGCGGATTTGGACTGGGCAGTACACTTTCTCCAAACTCTTCTCACATCGGAATTAAATTGCTCATTAAGGAAATTTATTTTTATATCGAAATGTGTTCAAGAAATATCCGATTTGACCAAAATCATAATTAAGCTAGAGTTTGTTCTTAGTAATAAACTGAATAGCTCAGATAATTTAATGATGATCCTTAATATTACATATATCCAAGTATGGATATGACTGCTACTCATATAAAGTATCTACAGGCTTTTTATATCCCGATACCGTCTTTCAAATCTAAAGTATAAAAAATTCATAGTAAAACCAAGTCTTATTAACTTGCAGCGATCATTTGGAAATCCTGTCAATGGTAGATCACAAATAAAAGTTTATGGTTATTTTAGTTTTGATAAACTATTTTAAATCAGCCATAAAATCTATTAATAAGAGAATGTTAGTAAGAATTTTGAATATGCTAAACTTAGATGTAATTAATAACACGCTTTAATTGCTTCAAGATACTAAACAGATTGAATCTACAGAAAACTTTACCACCTTAAGATTCATCTATTTCACCACTAATTCATCGTTTTTTGAATTTGCATGATAATCAATCTGAGCTTTGAAGGTGATGCATTAAATTTAATCATACAAATCTGATTTGCTCTTTTACTAATTTCGTATGGAGACTGTGTTTTATTTTTTGTGATTTACATATCTGAAGCAGGCGATCACATCGTGACCAGATATTTTGTAACTAGCAAGATCCACTTATTTTATATTCATCAGTGATTGACGCTCACTTCTGAAGAATACAATACAAAGTGCTCTGGATCCAGATACTAAACTCTGTCGTGATAATATTATTAGCTCAAATAGTGAAAGCTATAAAATCGTGATATAGCGTCTTAAATATTTAGTCTCAGGCACCAGGGTATATTGTACTTTTAGATAATATTATATTAAATGGATCAGCTTATATGTGATATACACTTGAATCTAATATCGATTATTGTATTAACTGAAATTCAAAAATTTCTATTTTAAAAAAGTTTAGATGCGTGTATTAGTAGTGAGTTCTATACGGAGTTTAAGATAAACTACTGTTTTAACTTAATTAATCTGCTGTATTTATTCTCTAGCATCATAATCCTTTGCTACAAGTAAACCCCATTAAAAGTAGCTACCTAATCAATTTTAGCACTCTCAAATACTCCATAGTTAAATAACCTGTATTATAAAGGCTATATTATATTTTGTTATTGAAATAAGCGCAATATTTCATCTATATTGCTAGTTATTTAATAATAAAAGGTATATCAAATATCAACAGCATTAAATATTTTTATACAGTTACTTTTTAATGTACAAAATCAGCGATATTGCCATCATATCACATGAATAAAAACAAATTAAGAATTCTAAGAAATGTGGATAATATGTTATGGTGTGAGATTAAAACTGAATTCAAATAGGTACAAAATATAGTCTCATTAATATGTCATTTTCAGTGAAAGTACATGGGTAAATAAGCGTAATAAGCGGTATAAAGTATAAAGTTTGTATTTTATATGAAACTAAAATTATTTATAAACAAAATATATGGAGTGTGTGATCGGTTGAATGCTATATTCAATTACGAAGATAGTAGTCTTCATGGTAAGATTGGTTGTAGTTTTGGCGATTTCGATTTTCAGGTCTTTGAGAAGTAGTTGGTGTATCAGGATTTAGGATGTTACTAATAGAGGAGGAAATCCTGTTTTGAGAAGAGGAAATTGGTGGATTTAAATACTCTGGTAGGGGAAATGAGGGGGGTTGAAGTCTATATCTGCCAGTCATGGTTAATTGTTCAACTTCAGCCTCAGGTACAAAGCTAAAAGGCCTTGAGTTTGAAGATGTGGGACGATCGTTATTATAACTCAATAAGTGGTCTATTTTAGTAGGAGGAGGCTGGTTATAAATAATTTCGCCTTCGGAAGAGGAAGAAGAATTTTGAAAAGTGTAATTTTTTGTGTACCATTAACCCAAGTCTCAGGCTGCTCTCTGGAAGGATGATCTCTGCGCTGTATATTAAGAGATGATTGCATTTGAGCAGAGCGGAGCGATGAAGGAAGTGTTAGAGTTTCAGTCTCTATTTGTGGGTGCATAGTAGGAGGTGGCTTTGTAACAACTGGAGGTGTAGAATTTGTGGGCTCATTAGGGTATAATAAAAATACTCCTCGTTTAGAAGCTCTAGGTTGGCGTTTAATTTTTGCGATTAAATGAGGTTGACCTTGAACAAAATTTTGATGAGCAAATGAAGAGAAATTGTTAGGAGCTGTTCCTCTCAGTTTTCTACCGTCAGAAGTACGCTTAAAGCCATAGAGCTAAGTAAATAATTAGTATTTGTCTAAATAATAATAAAATAATCTTGTTACGTTTAGCTGACGAATAAAAGAAGTGACAGAGGAGTTATTAAAGCAATTTGGCAGAGTGTATTTTTCAAACCGGTCATAATCAGTTATCAAAAAACTTTTTCCTTCAGAGTCCCACTGAAGAGTATTGCATCTAGGGTCTTCTACAGTTCTAAATAAATAGCTTTAATACGCTAAAAATACCATAAATAATAAGCTACATACTGGTAAAGTCTACTTATGAAAGCAGATTTGTTGGTTTTGATTATGTTGTAGTCATTACTAACAAAAAAGTTGAGATTTGGATCTGCGTCGCCCTGTTTCTCAGGATTTGATGCTGTAAGGTTATTAAAAGAGAGTTTGCTAATATGAATTAAGTCTCCCATTTGAAAGTAAAGAAAGAAAAGTAAAAAGTAAAAGCAAAAAGAAGGAAGGTGGGTTAGGGATATTCAGATACTCGATTCAAATCGATGCAAATGAGTTGCAATTTTAAATAGAAATTGATGGGATTTACTAGATTCTTTTTGGCAAACAAGTTAATATATAGCTGATGGCTGATCATTTAGGTAAGATTTTGGTTCTTGCTCCCACCCTCCCAATCAGCTCATGAGTTTAAGATTCGGATGATTTATCCTGGTTCTACCTTCCAATATAGGTCAACCAATCAAACGCGCATGATAGCTAATATTTATTATAGAATCCAATCATACTTATACAAAATTAGTATTATCCAATCACTACTAAAACAAGCAAGAAGATCATAATGAAATCTTTCAATCCCGCGATTCACTTTTATTATAAAAATCCCCTATGTTCGCTTTATCTGGTTCAAATTAATTCATATCAAATTTGCCCTCCCCACTTTTATCCAATCACAGATTTAATTCTCCCCTAAGTTTTATGATCTATTTGATTTAACAAACTTTTCTTAGGTCACTTTAGCTTAACTGGTGTTTATTACAGTTGTCGCTGTTAGCATTGCTATAGCAGACACATCGATCGGCATCAGCTAGTTAAAACTACAACCAATTGAGGTCATGTTAGTATGTATGGCTATATACTAAATAATAGCCCTCAAAAATCAAATTTGAGCTATCCAAACTACTAATAAGAATTTCGGATTTCTATAAAGTCAATATTACTCCCAATTCTCGATATAATAATGATGTTTTCATAGTTTCCTGAGCATTGTCAACCAATCACCATAGTTGAATGTTAGCTTTTTGTTCTCAAAATAGCACATATTAGGAACAACGTGTTAACCATTCATGGTTTGCTATAGGCTTTTTAGAATGTAGCATAGTACTTGCTTCATACTATTTTTTTAATTCGTGAACTTTAAGCTATTCAAATTTAGTTATTGTATTGCTAAATACTCTAGTTTTACAACTTTAATACAAAAATCAATATAGAATTTCCGTTTTTAAATTTTTCTCTAATTAATTTTATTAGACCAATGATAAAACGCTATTAATATAAATAAGTTAGATAATGTTTAAAAACTAAAAGTTGCAAATGGCACTTATGCGAAACTTGTGAAATTTCAAAGTGCTAATTAACTTGAGTTAAGATAAAAATCTTAGTACAATAATCAAGGTAACCTAAAAAACTTGAACTCCATTATATATATTTCTTTATTTTACACATCAACAAATACAAGTGTTACAATATTTACTAGCATAAATTATCAAAATATATTCCAATTTTTGTGAAAATAAATCTTATATATCTAAGCTTTTGCTCATATTAACAATAAGCTATTTGAGATTGGACTTTAATTACCTATTATGACTAGTTTTAACCTATAATACGCCTATGAAAGTAAAGCTCTTGTGATATATCAGCTAAGGTTGCAAATTTCATCATGTTTTTTATGCAAGTAACGTATAAAAAAGCATAAGAAATTATTCCATGATCCGTAGTGACAATATCTACTACGATTATCTTGGTTCATAATTCTGAAGATATTTATACAAATAAATCACTTAACAATGCTATAAGACTTGGATAATCGCAAAAGATATCCTCATTGGTAAGAAATTAAGAACCAGGATTGGCTGTGTTCGCTTATAATAAATTTAATTCAATTAAAAAACCCAATAAATCCATAATCCGGATTATTTATTTACTATGAGTTGAAAAGATTATTAAAATATATCTTTAGAAGTAGCTATATAGCCAATGCTTATTGTTTAACAATATTATTACTAGCTGCAGCTGGATATATTGCATTGATAAACAAGATATAACTCTATATGCTATACAATCCATTTCAAATTGATTGAGGACATATTATTTGCATAATTAAAAATAAACTGTTTAATTCAAATAAATCAATTTTAGGTATTGACTATATGCCAAAAATATACAGATTTTTATGCTAGAAAATATTCTGGTTAATATTCGTATAAAAATTATTTTTATAATTTGAAAGTATAAAATACTGATATTATCGAATAGCTAATCTATACTTAAATAGCGGTTTACCTCAATTGTATAAATATGATAACTTAAATCGATCTCAGAGTGCTCATGGGCGGACTCAGACAGAGAGTGGCCTAAAGTTAATTATCATATATAATGCGATCTATATCTATTACTAGCATAAAAGGTGTGGATTTAGCTACTTATGTCGAAAAATGATTAAAATTTATCATCAAAAATACACACTTCATGCTATTAACTGGATCTATATTACATTATAGTTTAAAGCCATATACGCCAAGCTTCAACTCGCATTACTGAATGTATGGTGATTCTGGTTAAATTGATGAAATTTTGTCAAATTTTTTATAGCGCAAAGTTACGATATTTTAGATTTCAAGTTGTTTAAACCTTATTAAACAGCTATTTTTATTAGTTAAAGTTGATAGCATAATTTGCTAATATGATATTATTAAATTTGCTCTTTTGAAATATGATTACAAGCGCTAATTTCTCTTATATTAAAGTTAATTTAGAACAGAATTTACACAAATTTGAGTCAAATTAACCAGAATTACTTATATGCAATAAATATAACAATCAATCTGAATCGAGAAAGCGTCTTAGCTGTGATATCTAATTATATACCTTATGATCTAAATTAAATTTCTAAAATTAAAGTAAACTATTTAAAACGATTTAGAAATGAGTAGCAAGTATATTTTAATATCAGATCAAAAAAAATTTATATACATTATAATCTACTTTTTTGCAATTATATCTTGCTATAGAGTGAATCAGGTTTTATAATATTATTACATCGCATGCATTAGCTGTTTCATCCTATTGATAGTCATACATTCACGAAAAATGAAAAAAATAGTATGTCTTTTAATAGTGTTTTATATTAATAGTAATTTTGCGTAAAAATCAAAAAGAAAGATAATAAATATAGATATTTTAATATTTTAGTTTTATTTAAAAAAATATAGCTTATTAAATCAGCTCAAGTAACCAGAATTGTGTGTCAATAGTTAATTTTTTTCATTATTAGCAAGTTATAGAATTTAAAGATTATCTTATAACTTTATATAAAAATGAAAAACAGCAATAATTAATATGTATTAATATTACATTGACCAATCAAGAACTACGCCTCTAACTACTAAATATTTAGATTGGTTAATTTAAATGGCTATCTATATATAAAAAATTGATTTATTATTTTGTATTGAGGTCATATTATACTTCAATTAATGCAGCTTAAGTTGGCCTCTTGTCCCGCCTCACCTTGCCAAGTATAAAAATGAAATACACAACGCATTCAAATTGGCTTAACTCCTATTTTTCTTGAATTGAAAAATTAATTAGCTGATTGAAGTAACTAAATTTTGGACAATCAGTAAACAAATAGAAATATTAGTTCTGTAGTTTGTTCACTGGCATTATATTGTTAAATGGCTATAATTAAATTATAGTCGTATTTCTAAATTTAGCTAATACCTCATATTAATGTGTGTAAACTAGGAGCGCATTATGGTAAACTTATAAAATATTACAAATTATTCTGTAATAAAATTTGCATAGTTTGGTTTAATTTTAGATATTATTCGGTTAATTGAATAAGCCAGTTAACTATTTCATTCATAAAACTATCCCCCTTAACCAATTTGAAATGTATAATATGCAAAATTTAATACAGCTTTATTGGCTGAATATATTAAATCATTAAATTAGAGTGTATATCAATTTATTGAGGGTTCTTTCAACTGAGCCGATCACTCATGAACTCATCTAAAAGTTTTGCAGTATTCAAACTATTATATGGAATTTGAATAGATTTATAATATAAACATTTTGGTAACTCAATAGACGGCTATAATAATGACAATAGGCTTATTTTGAGCTCAAGATTTGAAGTTCTCTGTAATAGGATATATGTAAGCTTTCTATAAAAAGCAACTATAACAAATCCGGACTTGCACAACAACCTCTGAAATTTGAACATAACTTGAATTAAACCACTTTCACTCTAACCAAAAATTTACTCCTATCTCTAACTTGTTAAATATTATTTTTCTATTCACACCTGTGTTAATTATTAAATGGAGCCACTGCTATCCTAATTTGATCATTTTTTATCTTTTAATTTTGATCCATTTACAAAATGGACTTCTATCTAAAAATATTTACTTGAGGGTAAAGTGGATAAAATTCAAAGATAATGGTTTGATTATGTGGTGCTTGACTGTGTTCGCATATTATTAGGTATGCTATATATTTAAGATTTATACCACAGCTTGAATATTGAGAAGATTGGGCGTTTGTTTTTATTCAACTGGATATAGCTTAGGAGACTTAGTAGCCAATATCAATAAATTTCTAATTAACCAAAGTATTAATTTCATCCAAAAAAATCCTGCATTACACCAAAAACTAAGCACATTATTTTTCATGAATAAAAATAGTTAATGATTTGTTACTTTTTATGGACTTAGTTTAATTAACATTATAACCAGAATCTGATAAATTTAATAAAATGAGAGATTGAAAGAGGTTATACTCTAACCAAAGAAAATATCAACCTACGCTATTTTAAAAACTTTTAGTTTATAAGCACTAGACAAATTTAGCGAAGGAAGCTATAAGAAAATAGTTTAATATTAGGTGTTATTACAGTAAAAAATCAATTGTTTTTTATCTATGCTGTGATACTGGTTCTCATTAAATTTTAGTTTTTTTTAGATTACTCTGTGTCAATTTAATTGCACTTAATCAGCGATCCAAAAAGTTATTTTTGGACATTAAAATTTTGGATATTTTTGCAAATTACTTGGGAGATTAAATTGTTTATAAATGATATTTTTTTGGTAAGCGTGCGATACTTGATAGGTGTCTTAATATTATCTAACATCTATTCCGATTTCAGTTAAAATAATTTACATCTATTTTAGAACTATCAATGATGTATATATGGGTGATTATGGCTTAATTGAAGAAATTTTATCCAAAAATATTTAAATAAAAAATTTGCAAATTTTTTGATTTTTACATGATTAAAGTCTATTGAGCAATTTCTTTTGCTAGCTAAAGTTGATAATATAGTATTTTAATATGATACTATTATCAATTCCCTATTAAATAATGACTATACACGATGAAAACTCGGTTATAAAAAATTAAAAATTTGAAACGAGTTAACTATAATCTTTCATATATAGTTTTAAGTGTCAGAATCTTATTACAAATACGATCAATACTTTATTTTTAAAATTGTTTCTATGGATTTTATAAAAGATAATACATTATTCTATTGTTAAATAGATACTATAAATTATGGTTTATAAAATAAGATGCTAGATCTATTAATGTAATTTATATTTTAACATACTTAGTTCTCATTTCTAATTTTAAAAGGTTTACACTGTATTTTTAAGATTTGTTATTCTTAATAACTAAATTTAGAGCTAGTTTTATTGAGTATATTTGTCTTTTAATACATTCACTATTTACTTCGATTATAGAAATTAAAATCATAACCCCATTCGTAATTTTATTTTATTATTAATATAACCTTTTATACAACTCCAATATCTTGAATAATTATTTATAACTCTAAATTTGCAAAGTTTATTATAAAGCAGAAGTTTAAAGTTAATACCTGTATATAAGTCAGCTTATTTCATTATTTAATACTTTAATATCAATCTATGCTAATTTATTTATCTAAAATTATAAAAACACTCATAATTATATAATATAGACTATATAGACTATCTCAATAATAGCATTAACGATTTATATTTATCAATTTAAAATACTAATCTTATAATAGAATATATATATATATATGCATACTTATATGAATGTAAGCAACCTATTGCAATGAACATAGTATATATAGTCAGCAGCTTGAATGAGTTTAATTTTTTGTATTTTTGCTACTTGATTTAAACTAAATGGAATCAAAGCACTAATATTGTTATATAAAAAATCTCCAGATTGTTTTTAGATTAAATCTATATAGGTTGAATAGTTTTTTAATGGTTTTATTGTTGCCCCGAAAACTTTGAAAGATAAAAAAATAATATTTAATATATTTTGCTTTGTTAAAATGTTGCCAAAAACTATGAGTCGGCAATGCTTAATTAAAATTTATTATCTGCATTTTTATAGCGAAATATATAATTAAAAACTCTAGTTGATATATGATATAATTTCACAATTATATATTATTTTTATTCAAGTCTAGTTTATTTGATTTATAAGATACAATTTGAATAATATTACAAAGCTAATATAAAACTAGTATGTTTTAATGTTAAGCTCTAATTATACAATTTAACAAAAGTTTTGAATTTGTAAAGTTTTGCATGTTTAATAATAAATAAAAGTTTATAGTAGCATATGATACAAGTAAAGAAATCATAGCTGTATCTATTAAATAATAAAATATACATATATCGATTCTATGAAGCTTGTTCAAGCGATTTGATCTGATTGAGTGAGATAACATTAGCATTAATATTATTATACATAGTTCTCATTCTATCCTCAATTCTACCTTTCTCTCTAACAATAGTCAAAGCAATCCCTGGGCGTCCATATCTTCCGGTTCTACCTGATGTGTGCAAATAATGAGAGGGAGTTTTTGGTAAACCTACAAAAATAACGAAATCAACGCTTGGAAGGTCAATACCTCTAATTAGAGTTTCTGTTCCAATTAATACTCCTGGCTTTTCTATTTTATGGTCGATAGATTGTGCTTCTACACCAACAGCTTGTAATTGTTGAATTATTTTGGGACAACTTAAAGTATCCTTAACAATTAGCATAGTTGATTGTGAAGTAGGTTTAGATTGTATAATGTTAGCAATTTGTTGAATAAATTTATCATCAAGTTCATCAGTTGTAGTAGGCTCAAATTCTTGCTCTGAAATAAGACTACTCTTTGCACTTTCGTCTTTGCTCATATCTATATTTCTTATTCCTTTTTCGGTAACTAATAAACAGATGTGTCTAATATTAGGTGGTGATTGAGAGGTACTAACACCATCAATGAATAAAGGACTAAACATCATATGATTTTCTCTAAAATAATGCCTAACTGGACGATTTAAAGTTGCTGACATGGCAGTAATTGCAGGTAAATGTTTAGTAGCCTTTGCAGGATCTTGCTTTTCGGCACCCTCAAAAATTTTAGAGAGTAAGAGATGAGTTGGTGAAGGGTGTCTTAATCTGTTCTTAATTTTAGATTGTGTTGAATATCTTGGAGGAAGATTAAGAAGTAAATCAGCTTCGTCCAAAACAAGCCATCCTAATGTTTTCCACATAGAGCTATTAGCGTTATACATATCCCATGCCATTTTGGGAGTACTAATTAATAATCTTGGTGGAGTGTCTAGAAATCTGCGTATCTGTGTCTCTTCAGTGAGTTTATCCTTATAAAGAACTTGAACTTGATGGTGAATGTGTGTAGAAGGAATTAGGCCCTCAAGAAGTAATGTGGCCCAGTTATATATCTGAAGCGCAAGTTCTCTGTTGGGTACCAGGAAAACTCTGGTAAGTTGCTTTGGCATAATTCTCTTTTCTTCAATATATCCTGAATTTACCAAACCAATTATAGCGCCTAGTGTCTTACCCGATCCTGTAAAATCTCTGAGTATAACAGGGTGTTTTGAGTCCAAGGCAGGAACTAAAGCGGATTGAATGGGAGTTGCTTGTGAAATATTAAACTTTGTTTCCAAGTTATTTAATATATCAGCATGCAAATTGAGTGTCTAAAGAAAATAATTAGAAGTTATATTTATAAGTTAAAATTGTAATTTACATGAAACCTGTGCAAGTGTCTCCATATGCTTATCGGTCTGATATTATAATTTAACGCATTAATATTTGAAAACGAGTTTACTATCATTATTATTTTTAATATATTATAAAAAATTAATCAAAAAACCAATTTTTGAGTTGAACTGCATGTATTTAATTTTTACAAACTATGAAATATAATTATGGGATTATAATTTTAATTGTAAAAAAAGTCTTAGTTTATATTTATAATAGATGATTTAATGTCAATATTTATTACTTTTATAATATATTTAATGGTTTCATATTAGATTGTTCATTCTATACCATTAAATTAGTTAAAATTGAGATATTTTGCAGCATCTAAGCATCTCCTTATAGCTTTATTTGTACTATACTCTAAAATCGAGGTAATTATATCTAAATGGCTAAAAACGTGCACAAGGGAGACACCTTCTCAGAGTTGTCATAATATAACCTAAGCTGATTATTAACAATATAAGCTTGCAATATAGCTAAACTCATTAATACTAAACTAAAGTATAATCTGGATTAAATTATAGAAATTAAATACTATAAACAATTTCTATAGTAAATATGTCAGTTTAGCTATTCATTTAGACAAGCGCAAGCTTGCAAATTAATAGCTAGCAAGTCTTACTTTCTAAAAAATCGAATTTAAACTAAAAAAAACTCACATTTTTAAATATAAATAAAATTATTTTAATTGAAAATAAATATATAAATAGAATGAGAGTGCTATAGTTCAACATTAGGCATACTTTATCTAAGACTGCTTTAAGCATTTTAAGTTTATTTATTATTAATAACTAAATTTTAAATATATATTATCTAATTTCGATATATATCCTAACTTTTTGAATATTATTAGAATGAATTATAAAATACCAATAAGCTTTTACATAGACTTTTATTAAAGTTAATAGATTCACATTGAATATTTACAAAAAAAATTCATAAAATGGTACTACTAATATATATTTAAATTATAGAATAAAATATAGCTTAATAACAGATATATATCATTACTTTCAAAAGAGATATAGAAGCTTTATTAAAAATATGTTGACAAAACATCTGTTATATAGCATTAATTTAATTTATAAGCGAAGCTAAAAGCTTAAAATATGGTTAATTAAATATAAATTAAACAATATATGACAATAAAGAGCATTAGCAGTGGGTAGTCTTTACTATTTAGTATGCTCCTTGTATAATGCAATATATACTAAATTAATATAGAGAATATTCTTTATATATATACATATTTATTATTTTATTGTTATTATATAAAAATTCAGCGATTTATCTTTGTATATTTAGTGAGTATAAATACAAAATGTATATAAAAATTTTAATATTATAAACTAAATAATCATAATTAAGCTATTAAATAAGTTTTTAATTAGTCTCTTAACGTTATATTACAAAAAGTTACTAAT
>KQ964467.1:134674-150938 GCA_001566745.1 Conidiobolus coronatus NRRL 28638
ATATGAAAGATTCTGGTTAAAATGAGGAAAATTTGCAATATTTTTGATTTTTAGTTACTTAAAGCTTATTAAATAGTAACTGTTATTATTTAAAGTCGATAATATAGTATTTTAATAATACATTAAATCAACTCTCTTTTAAATAAAGACTATACACCGTGAAAACTTGGTTATAAAAAATCAAAATTTTTGGCTCAGCTCATACAAAATTTGAATCAAATTAACCAGAGTTACTCATATAAGAATAGTATGACTTTATATCTGTGACAAGTTAATAGCATTAAACTATATAGATTTTTAATTTTTAAATATTGCCAATATTAAAGGTGCTATTTATAATGCTAAGTCATTGAAAAATTTTGATATGATTAAAAATGTAAATTCTAAGAAAATAGTCATAATATTTCATAGTTTTAAAGTGACATTACTAATAAAGTTTAATTCCAATTTAGTATTAAGCTATAGTCGATCAAGTTTATTTTGCAATTTGGCTATATTAGGCATATTAACAGCAAAATAACGTCATTAGAGCATATAAAAATTAAATACTGTATAAATTTGAGAAATTTTGTAATAACAAATAGTATAATAAAGTTTAAACTAGAAGCAGCTTAATCAAAATAATTAATAATCAAAAAGGGGTAATTTTTAATTAATTTCAAAAATAGATTCTTAGACTAAGGATTAGTACAAATTCTATTTTCATAAATGATTATTAGAGTAATATCAAGCTGTTTTCAGTTTGCGTACAATTGAATCTTAAAGCTAATGAGAGTTATTCTAAGTTTGCTCCCAGTTGCAGGTTTAAAGGACTTATATAGAATTTAATATACCAAGTTAATTTTTATGAAAACTATAGGCATGAAAAATATTTAATAATTTTAATATTTGCTAATAGCTCGAGCCAAAAAGTACCCAAGTCTGCAAATTAATAAATAGTACAAAAATATGTACTATTGTCACGTTGTTTGGCTATTAGTGCATATTAATAGGCTGAGAAGAATTAAAACTCAATTTAAAAATAATCATAATACATAATAATTACAAATTTGAATGACAAAATTAAGATAAGTGCAAAATCTAACAAATTACTCAAATTTTAATAGGTCTGGGGTATACATAAAGCTTAGTACAAGAATATTAATAGTATTCACAAGTTGATTTTTAGCTGAAATTTAAACTTAACTTTCTTGTTTAAAGATAAAAGATAACGAACCTGTTAATTAAGCTATCATCATCCTGTTTTCAACTCAGTATTATCATTTTGAAATTTGATATTAAGAAAATTAGGCGTTAAATAAATTATGATTATGGGATGTGACACCAAAATTCGTTTGGCTCAAACTCATAGTCTTTAAACCTTGAAACAGGCCGCAGTATTTATTAATGCAAAATAGAAATTGTGATATAATCTTCAAAAATACCTTCTTCAAAGCTATTCAGTACCAAGAAAGATGCTGTGCTAATGTTTACTTAAGCTTAAAATCCTATAATATAATTAGATAGGATAAATTCCCACCAAATGTTACGCTTGAAGTTTAAAACTATTTAACTCTTTTGAAAGTTATAAAAATGGAGATTAACCGCATTAATTTATCAGGCCAATCAAAAGCGAGAAATTACAACTAATGTTAAAACAAAGTGCCATATTTAAGGCCAAATCTCATTCAGCCTATTTTAAATCAATAATCCTCTTTTTTGTTAATATCATTTTAATTTTAATTAATAATGAGCAGAGACCGTTTAGCAGAACTGAGAGTAATACCATCAGCTATGTTCTAATACCTTATGACTTATCTTTCTATTCATTATTAGACTAATAACAGTTATCACCAAGACCTTGAAATGGGCACTATGCCCGCTTCTTACGAGCCAAATGGCTATCTCAAAGAAGTATGAATATTTTTACAGTTATAAATTTCAAGTTATTCACTTTGAATTTTAGGTTTCCGCTACTAAGACCGAAATTGAAACTTTCAATGCTATGATAAGGAAAATTAGCTCTCTCCATGAACAATCTTTAAACTCAGTTGGAGAATCTCAACTCCAAGGTATACCTCTTCCTTAGATGTCGTATCAATTATCTAATATATTATCTATAGAGAGTAATGCTCAAATGGAAGAACTCACCGGGGAAGCAAAAGGTCTTATGCAAAACATTAAAGGAAGACTAAAGGGTATTTACGCTGTTTACTTAAAAAGATTTTGTATTAATTTTATTTAGTGTTACAAGTAATGAAGGTTAAGGATCAATCCGAACTTAAAATTTTGCAAAGCCAATACTCCACTCTTAAAAAACAATTTATGGAATCTATCGCTGACTACCAAAAAGTTGAAAAGCAATACAGAACTAAGTATAAAGAAAGAATGGAGCGTCAATACAGAATTGGTAAAATATTATGCATAAAATTAATGGAGATATTAATTTTTTCTTTTAGTCAGACCCGATGCTACTGAAGATGAAGTTGCAGAAGCTTTAGATGATGAACTTATTCGCCCAATCTTCGCTCAATCAGTGAGTATTACATCATATTTAATCGATATAAATTATAACAATATACTAGGTTTTGAATCAAGCTCGCGTCGGTGAAGCAAAACAAGCTCTTAAGGAAGTTCAAGACCGCCACTTGGACATTCAAAAAATTGTTAAGAGTATTGAGGTAATTTAATATGAATTTAATATATAAAAATAATATACTAAACTTGAATAGGAATTAAACCAATTATACACCGAAATGCAATATATGGTTGAACAACAAGATATCTTAGTTGATAATATTGAAACTCATATTGAGACTGCAAATGCTGCACTTGAACAAACCAATGTTCATTTAAATACTGCAACAACCACTGCTCGTGCAACTCGCAAGGTATTTTATAGTTATTTAGCTTTAGATAATCATTACTAATCTTAATGCTAGAAAAAATGGTTCCTTCTTGCTATTGCCATTGTCTTGATAATAATTATTGCTCTTATTATCTATTTCTCAGTTAGAAAAACTTAACTTCCTGAGTAATTAATCAAAGCACTAATATTTAATCATATGTTTAATATAACCTAATTTCAATTAATTCAGTTCAATTTAATTTAATATAAAAATAAAATATTTTGAAAAATCTAACATATTCTTAAAGTCTACACTATAGATTGACCTTTAATAATTGAGCTATTAGCTGTTTCTTTGTAATACATTACTAATGTTTTGAATAGTTTTGAAACTGCGGATAAGGGCTGTTTTGTAAATATCAAAATATAAACAAGCTTAACCAAGAAAAATGCTATATTTTGAGCAGCCAATTTTAAAAATTTTATTAATCTTTTGAGTACCTGTGAGTATATTAAAATCTATTTTTAAAAAGGCTCCATTAATTAATATAATTAGACTATTTTGCTTATTTTTGCCTATAGCCACAGAAATTGCCCTGGTGCTCTTTAAAATTTTTGAAAAGTCATAGCTCAAAGTAGCTATAAATAGCAGTCATTTTTAGGATCTGGTAGGAATATATCGTGTTTTATGATAGATTAATGCGTATTATAACTTTTATCTGTATGTTCACATAGTAATTATATAAAATAGCCGTATTACTACTGCTAAATAGTACTAAACAAGATTTATGCCCATTACAAGGAATATTATGCTAACACCATATTATTAATTCAGTTAGTTTAATCTTGATGAGTGGATATTTTCTATACAAAGATATATTTAAGCACCAAAATATTAAAGTAACATAATAAAATATCCATTGTAATTTAAATGCTTTAAAATGCTACTCTATCTAATTTAGATATACTGACATAGGTTTTGTAAATATAAACATGTATGGTGGAGCATAGTATACTTTCTTAAATCGAGGAAATTTTGTCCAAATTTTTTGATTTATTGTTGCTTAAAGCTTATTAAAGAGTAGCTTTTATTAATTAAAGTTGATAAATTAGTATTTTAATATGATATTATCATCAATTATCTATTATATAGTGACTATACACGATGAAAACTCGATTATAAAAAATTAAAATTTTGAACCGAGCGCATACAAAATTTGAACCAAGTTGATAATAATCTCTCATATTTATTTATATCTCGCTTGTATCAAACTGAATTATTTACTTTTTATACATGAATAAATCCTCTATAGCGGCGGATATACAGTTAAGAGATTCAGGCAGCACTGTAGATCAAGCAAAATGTTGGTTAATTAAATTCTTGAAATTTTGATAAGAAATGTTATTGCATATATACTATTTTATAGTGTTGTATTATATTTC
The DNA here is from genome assembly GCA_001566745.1 of Conidiobolus coronatus NRRL 28638. NCBI lineage: Eukaryota > Fungi > Entomophthoromycota > Entomophthoromycetes > Entomophthorales > Conidiobolaceae > Conidiobolus > Conidiobolus coronatus. The sequence continues at coordinate 138,945 of KQ964467.1, forward strand.
AGCGATAGCCAGTTTAGCTATTATGAATAATAGTAATAAGTAATAGCTTTAGTCTATTTTTAATAGAGATTTGATAAGCAATATTAGAATTCAGATCAAATACTTCAAAGTTTGATAAAAATTTAATATATAATCAATTTAATATATTTGCCAAGTTCTTCTATTTCATCAAGATCATTTTTAATTACTCTGAATCTATTAATAGCATGTTTTAGAAAATTAGCAGCATTTACTAAAGATAGGCCTACAATCTTTAAAAATCTAAACGTTAGAAGTAGTCTGATTTATGCTGTGCATATAAATTTAAACATAATTTTTTGTTCCTCAATTAAACATTTTTAAGGGACAGCAGTCTGCGCAGCTTTTTAGTAGAAAAATAAATTATTTAAATACAATTTAACTTGGATCTCATTAATAGCATAATAGATGTATTTTGGCTTGTAAAATTAAAATAATTTCCAATTTAACTGACAAAGTCCCTGTTATCATATTAGTAGCAAGATGCATGCTGTATTATATATAATTTAACAATGATAAACAGTTAGCAATTTTAGAGTCTTATAATACTAGTTTTAACTTGGGTAAGAGATATATTACTAGGTCTTTTTTATATACTAATCAAGGATTTGGAATTTCTTCAACTTTTGAAATGATAATAATCATAATTTTATACTTATAGATATGCAAGCTGAATTGTGATGACTTGTATTTGAAGCTTTATGACAATTTTTTTTTGATAATTTGGTTATTAGAAAGCAGCTATATAGTATAATAGAGATGAAGCATGTTAGTTAAACAGGGATGTTGGCGTAAATTCAGCATAATTTAAATTCATAAATGGAGTAGTAATGATTGTTAAAATGAAGAAAATATAGTCAGAATATTTAATTGAATTTGTATTAACTAGACTCTTACAAAATTAAAATGATGAAAAAAACTGTAATTTTGTTTAATAATATGAATAGCGTAACCCTATAATTGTGCAAGATTATATTAACGCAGGCTATCACTAAAGTATTATATTTAAGAACAGCTTATTGTTATCTAGTTACTAGCTATATTTAAATATATTTTCCCAAAAAGAACTGTACAAGTTGAATTAACAATATTTTCCAAATCTTAGTACAATTTAGATATAGCGCGAAATTAAATTTATAAGGATAAGAGATAAATGTTAAATATGTGGCATTCATTTTATATAAAATGCATGTCATCAACAAAGTAACTGTATTTGTTTACTAGCAAAGTTTAACGCTTGCTACGGTACTGGATTATAGCAATTTACTCAGCTTAATTAACTTACCATAATGTGTTTAGCTATAAAAGGAATGATGGGAAATTGTATAGTGGGTGACCCTCTAATGAAATCATTTCCTATTGAAGATTAAATTGCTAATAAACTCTGATATCTGTGAATTGAATGTTTAACTGATTTATTCTTTAATTATTTTTGTTCTTTTCAATCCAATTTGTTTTCTCTATCTCCAAATTTTATTATATTCATATCATATCCTTACACAGCCTGAAACTACTTGTTGAAATTAAACTATGAACTTTTTATTCAAGTCCAAATCTAAATCTCCTGCTGAATTAGTCCGTGGTGTTAGAGAATCTATACCTCGATTAGAATTACCCGATAAAAAAGTACTATACATCTTGACATATTTTAGTGTATAAATTTATAATACTTGTCGTGTTTAGGGAAAAGAAGATGCCACTAAATATCTATCTGCAATGAAAAACATTTTATTAGGAGATAGCGGTATTATAGCTTTCCAAGATATGTTTTATTTAAAATTAATAGTGTTTAGATCATGAACCTTCACCTGACTTGGTAGCTCAACTTTCTCAAGAAATTTATACAAATGATTTATTATATTTGCTAATTAGCAATTTGCACAAATTAGAGTTTGAGGTTTATATTGATTTATATATTTTAAAGTATTATAGTAATTATAATTTAGACAAGAAAAGATGTTGCTCAAATATTTAATAATCTACTTAGACGTAAATTAGGCACAAGATTGCCTACTGTAGAATATTTGGCCTCTAAAGAGAATATAATATTTTTATTAATTAAAGGGTAAAATGTGCGCTTTAATAATGTTTTTAAACTAATCTTTTTATTTCAGATATGAAAATCCCGATATTACTCTAAATTGCGGAATGATGTTAAGAGAATGTATTCGTTATGAAGCATTAGCAAGAATTATTTTATACAGTCCTAGTTTTTTCAAATTTTTCGACTATGTTGAAATTGGAACATTTGATATTGCCAGTGATGCTTTTGCCACTTTTAGAGTAAAAATTTAAAAAAGATGATTTATAATTCTCTAACGTATATTTCTACTTTTAGGAATTGCTTACAAAACACAAGCTTATGGTTGCTGAATTTTTAGATAAAAATTATGATGAGGTAAACAATTTCAATCCGCATAAATCACTTTATTATAACACTTAATATTTAGTTTTTCAAAAAATATACAGAATTACTAAATTCACCAAACTATGTTACCAAGCGTCAATCTCTCAAAGTAATTATTACTGAATTTATTTTATTGAATATTTTTATGAACCATTTAACTTTAGCTTTTAAATGAAATTTTGTTGGATCGCTCAAATTTCAATGTTATGACTAGATATATCAGTGTTGGTGAAAATCTTAAGCTTATGATGATTTTACTTAGAGATCAAAGCCGTAATATTCAATTTGAGGCTTTCCACGTTTTCAAGGTATTTATACGTTTACTAACATTTTACTTTAATACTAATGTTGAATAAGGTATTTGTTGCAAACCCAAACAAGAGTAAGCCAGTATTAGAAATCCTTAAAAAGAACAAGGAAAAATTACTATCTTTTCTCTCTAACTTCCATAATGATCGAAGTGGTAAATAGTTACAACTTTATTTTGTTTATTCTATTCTTATTAATATGACGATATAGATGATCAACAATTCCATGATGAAAAGGCATTTTTATTGAAGCAAGTTGAGAAATTATAAAGTATCTTAACACATTTATTCTTCTATATGCTTTTTTATGGAGATTTTAATTAATTTCTTAATATAATATCGAACCTTTGATCTCTATAAAGGTTTTAACTTTTTAGTTCTATTCCAATAAATCGAAATATAATTAATTCTTTCAGCTAGTTTTACAATTTTTCACTCGCAATAATTCATATAATTTGCATTTAAACTACAGAGATTATTTTACCTAAATGGTGATAAAAGATAAGAATAAAACAAGAGAATTTTATTGATATGAGAGATTTCAGTAAGTTTAATTAAATTTCTTATTTTTATGATCCATGTCAGTGTTTTTAACTATTAGTATTCTTTAAAGATGTAATCTATATATGTAAATATGATTGCTTACTATTTTGGTTTAAACTCGAGATAGAAGCCATATATCTCGTTTATATTAAATTAAAATCTTTGAACTTTTGTAAATACAGTTTTTACTAAGTTAACTGGAATCACATGTACTCATTTCGGTCATTGACAGAATTAAATGCAAAGGAATAACTAGTAATATTTTTATTGATTAAACTTGTTAATTATTAGATTTTCATTTGCTAAAAGCAGTCTAACAGAGAGATGACCTGGTGAAATACAACTTTGATATTCATCAGGAGCAAAGTTTGTAAATGCTACAAAAGATATTTAAAATAAACAAACTGGAAATATGAAATATTATTGTTATAACGAGGAAAATTTGTCCCAGAGTTTTTTTATATGAATAGTTTGAAATATTTTAATATGATATTGTCATCAATTCTATATTAAATATTTACTATTCACGATGAAAACTCGGTTGTGTTAAAATTAATATTTTGAACTGAACTCATACAAAGTTTGAACCAAGTTAACTATAATCTTTCATATATCTTTTTGAATTATTACAATAAGAAAATTTAAATACCAAAACTTCAAAATGAAGATAAGGAGGTTATGACTACTCTATGTATTATTTCTTTTCATTGATATATGAAGAACTTTGTGTCAGCACTTTTACATATTTGAATAAATAATCTGTTCTACATATGAGTAATTCTGATTAACTTGACTCAAATTTTGTATTAGCTCAGTTCAAAATTCAAACTTTAATATAAGAGAGTTATTAGAGCCTATAACAATTTTTTAACACAGTGAATTTAATAGTATCATATTATTATATTATATTATATTATCAATTTTAAATAATAATAGTTGCCGTTTAATAAGGTTTAAACAACTAAATATCTAAAATATCGTAAATTTGCCAAATAATAAATTTAGAACAAAATTTCACCAATTTAACCAGGATCTCTCATATGTATTTTGAATTGTAAGCCATGTGGCTATTAATAAACAGCTTAAATTATAATAATGAAATTACATATATTACAAGCTCTTACATATATATAATACTCGTTAATCAACGATTTAAATCTAATTACTATCTGTATTATAGTTCTGTACAGCAAATTATAAGCATACAGTTAATTATTTTAAATAGCAAGAATAAGTTTCAGAATACATCGCTAAGACTGTAGCATATGAAAATGGATTGCTATAATTTTGATTTATTAATATATATAGCTGGTTTACTGAGTTTACCGATCAATTAATATAGTACTGGTCAATAGCTCTTGCCCTGAATTTCTCATCTATGGAATACTATACAAAGTCTAACATCGTTATTTACTCTATTCCATCACTAGTTTAACCAATAAAATTGTATTTTTTATATTTAAAATTCTTCATATATTCGTGATTTATAGGAAACCGAATGAAACAGAACTAGAGGCCATCGCAGGATCTACTCATAGCAAATTCAAATGAACTGGTTTGTAGCAAAACTTAAATATATGATTGATCTGGTTAAATCGATAAAATTTTGTCCAAAAATTTTTAATGAAAATTCAAAATATTTTTATTTTTGGTTGATTTTAACGTATTAAAAAGCATATTTTATTAGTTAAAGTTGATAATATAGTATAACGGTATAATTCTATCTGTTATTATTAATTAAATAATTGCTATATATGATAATAACTCTTTTGTATAAAAATTGAAATTTTGGACGGGTTCATACAAATTTGAGTTAATTAACTATAATCACCCATATAAGAAAAATAAAAAATTATAAATTATAAATGATTAATGCGAGAATATGCTTATGTCATGTTTATAGCTCTGTTTTAAAAACATAATTTTATCTTGTATATGGATATTTTACTGTTTATAATCGACTATACAAATATATATAGCGTATGGAAGTTTTTATCTATTTTGCTCTAAGATTCTCAAAATTATATTTAAGAAATTCTGGCATCAGCTCTCTGCTTCATTTAATATGATATGAAGCTGAATAGTGGGGTTCAGGGTTCACTGTATTCATAGTTACAAGTTGTTATTCTAAATTGTCATAAATTTTGAATCTATAACTCAAATAGGACAAATAATGAGTAATTCTTAGTTTTAATTACTTTATATTTACAAAATTAAATTACCACCTGATTGGTTAAATTTAGTACTGCTTATTTTTATATTAGTAATCAATAACCTAAAATTTTTGGTCGATGAAGATAAAATATTGTTCATAAGTATATCTAATGTGACTATATTACTACTTAATTTATAGATTTGACTTGCAGTTATATTATAATGCAGTCCAGGCTCAAATCATCTATCGTATTAGCAAATGTAAGCATATGATCTAGTTTTATTTATTATGGATTATATTAAAGGGTAGATGAAAATGAAATCAGATTAAAGATTAGATAAAATAAATACAATTTGAATAGTCTAGTTTTTGAATTAATATAGTAAATTGCATTATTAGTGAATTACAAAAATATGTAAGCGTGGTTAGAATTATTAATATTTTTAATAGATTCAACTATAGTTAATATTTCTTAAATTGTTATGGCATATTTATCCAAACAATATATAAACAAGATTGTTTCTTAATAAAGATATGTAGTTTAGATTTGGTATAATTATCCAATTAACATATTATTATTCTTGTTTGTTAGCTTGAAAAGTTGCATACTATTGTATAGCGTCGCTCCATTTAAAATATATTTCAAAATTAAAATTATGATTTATGAAAGTAGCTTATAATTTAAATAAGCGAGTATAGTCTGATATTTTATTAATAGAAACTAGGGGAAATATTGTATTGTATTTAGCCTAAGGATGGATTCTAAATTAATAAGAAAATTCTTTTGCATATTACTGCTTGAATATAAGCTAGTTATAATAATATGCTTCAAGTTTCGGATTATATTTTGGTTATAATGAATTTACATTTAGCTATATTTTCTATTGTTTGGCATAATAAAACTCAGATAGCTAAATGATATATCCATTAAATATATTAATAAATTATAAAATAGCTATTCACTGCTATGGTTTTGACGAGTTTTATAGATAAGCATTGAAATACAATGAGTTTCAAAAGAATAATAAAAAATAAGCTACAATTGCTTAATTTACATTAAATATTTTAAGTTATTAGCTAAAATCGGAAAATTTTATTTTATATTTTCAGTAGCTATACTTAAAAACCTCATGATGTTATCAAATTATATTAATTAAATCGTTATAGCTGTGATATATTTTTTATTGTTTGTATAAGGGATGGCGTTATATATAGTACAAATATTTTAAAATTACTACTTGATATATTAAACATTTCATATTAAAAAATATTATTTGCCATGAAAATTACTATGATATTAGGTAGTATACTTTGGCTGGAATCTGGAAATCTATTTACTAAATTTGATATTCTTATGATATTTAATTTTGAAACGGATCAATTCATACGCTTTGTATAATATTTAATTATGAGCTTAGCTAGTTTAAATATCAGATATGTGTTAATAGCTTTAAATTTATTATAAAAACTTTTTAATATCAAATAAATGGTAATACTACACTAATAAACATAAATTTCATAATATTTTTATCAATAATGTATACTTCATTATTATTAATCAAGTTTTATTGCTCTTTAGCAAGTGTATTCCATTAAAATTAAAATTAATAATATAATGCTTATTTAACTTCAGCTTTTATGCTGTGAGTTTTTCGATTTAAGCAGTTTCCCATACTCTTAAATAAAAAGCAATCTAAAAGGGGAAAGCCCGTCTATATGCACAGTACATAATCGACCCAATTTCTAATTCTCCCAGTGGATCCAATAATCTTTAATTACTTTTTATAACAAGAAACAACGTTTAATTTTATTTCAAGGAGGATCAATGTATATCTTAAATATACTTTAATTTTTCTAATATAGCCATGAATAAATATTGAAGACAATATATAGTATATAGAGTATGAAAACAAATTTTATTTTATTTTTAAAATACAAATCAAAAAATTTAATTGATGCATATGAAACCAAAAATAAACTTATTTGATTTGGCTTTAATATTATAAATTTCTATATTTGGGCATTCTGGATTCCAACCACGAAGTGTGCTACCTAATACTATATTTATTCTCTTATTATTGTTAGACATGTGTAAATATACTAATTATCAAATGGCCAACTCGAAAATGTTTTAGACAATTGAACCCAATAAATATTAAATGTATTTTGGTAATTAAAGCATTATCGTATCTATCTAAGGATTAATATATCTGCTATATATAGTCTCAAATGATACATATCAATATGATGGTTTATTAAAATGCTATAGTTTCAAAGATACGCATATTAAGATAATATCAGATTATAAATATTAAGTTGGCATGTTGATTACAGAGTCTTTTTACTAAAAAACAAAACATTTAATATATTTATTTTTATGTACATATCGCCCTCTTTCCGAGTGCTATGCATAAAATTTCTAAAAACGATTTGTTTTCATGCTTAAAGTAATTAAGTATATACATTTTTAAAAACACCTTAGAAATGTTAATATTATATTATCAACTTTAACTAATAAAAGTTAGTCTTTAATAATTATATGCTCATAAATCAATTTTAGAGCATATTGCATTAAAATTAAAATTTGCTGAAATGGGTATGAAATATTGCTAAATATAGGCAAGATTTATCATGACGTTTGTAGGTATGGTACTCGGGGGGAGGTTTATTGTATGTCGTTTTACGGCAGAAATCAATAATTAAGATTTAGCTCACGTGTTAGTTTTTATATATTATGTAGTTTATAAAGTTAACTATAATGTGCTGTAACTTAAAAAAGTTAAACTTAGTTAGTTTTTATAACACTTATGTCAATTAAATCTGTTAATTTTTTATAAAATTATTACAGTAGCTGTATGAATTTATTATATATATACTTGAAATTGTGATATACCAGATTTACGAATTATTACCAAGATTTGTATCTTAATATTCAAATTAATTTAGTCATGCTGATTTTTGATTTTTAGCAGGACTTAATGCCAAGTTTGAAGTTTTTGCAAATTAGTTCAATCAAATTATAATCAATAATTATCAATCCAAATGCCATTTTATTTTAACCATTATTATATTTAACTCTGTTGTTTATGTGCAGTAAATATAATCGTCACAAATAATCTCACACTTCGCTAAATGCATTTTAGGATAAACTCAGTGTTAACAAAATACGCGTATGGTTTTGTCAAATTGCTTGATAAAGTAATAAATGGCTAAACATGTCGAGATAATATAGTATTCCCCAGGGTTCATTCTATAAATAAGCCAATAAAATGCAGTGGTATTTTTTACAAGCAAATTTTTATTTGAGATTGACAAAGTTCATCCATTAAAGCTTATGGCAAAACTTTAATTATGTCAAGAAATTTTATCGCTATAATATGCTATTTAGTAAATAATTAATATAATATATTTGCAAGATATAAGCATAAATAAATTCCAAATCTTTTTGAATCTTTTTGAATCTTTTATTGATATTTGAGCAATAGCAGAGGAATACTGTGAATTTTTTACTGATCTAAATCAGATATTAATAGAAAATCAATGGTAAATTTAATAATTATATGATATAACGTCTTATCAGTATTTTAACTATATTTGGCTTATGCCTACGCGCTGTTCAGCCTTGTTTATACTTTGATTATTTACAATTTTATTTATGTATAACTAATAATAATCAAATTAAGCCTAATCTTTATATAGATTGGATTAAAAGTCAACTCACATTCATTGATTTAATCAAACCACACTCAATTTACCCAACAGATATGATTTAATTTTTTATAAGCAATTTGGGCGGGTAACGTGATTCAATGTAGAATTCAAGTTAATTCGCTAATATCAGCCAACTAAAATATCACAAGCTTTTAATTAAACAAATCTAACTTCCTAATAAATTCTCATATTTGATGATTTGATATTTATAAAATATTTTTGATGTGGGACAATTTTCAATTCTGCCATATGTGGAAAAAAAATAGTATAAAAACCCGACGTTCCCACCTTACAAATATAAGCCCTATTTTAAATCATGCTCTCAAATATACCAGCCTCTCCTTTGCCCCGTCTTCAAGACTATGATATAGATCCTCATAACGGGTTTCTTCCCGCTACTCCTCCTTTGTCTAAATTACCAGATAGCTATTACCAACCTTGGGAAGACATCATAAATAATTTCAATTCTCTCCTTTTAATTGGAAAACTTAGAGAGAGGGTTTTAAAAGTAACACTTTTGCCTATTTACTAGTAATATTCTAACTATTTATTATATTAGCTTCCTTTACTCGAAGTTGATAGGCTTCAAACTCTCAAAGAGTATCAAAGAGCTTATACTATTCTCGGCTTCATTACTCATGCCTATATTTGGGGAAAAAATGAGCCTGTGAAAGAGGTATATCGTCTGCTATATGCTTATGATATTAGACTTATCTGTGTTTTTAGGTACTACCAGCTTGTATAGCTGTTCCTTTTTGTAAAATATCCGACTATTTGGGTTTACCTCCAGTTATGAGTTATGCCTCAAGTGCTATGTGGAATTGGCACCTTTTAGACCCTAACGAGCCCATTAATGTAGATAATATAGTTATGACTTACACTTATAGTGGGTCAACTGATGAAATGTGGTTTTATCTTATCTCTGTGCAAATCGAGCATTTCGGAGGAAAGGCTTTAGATAATATGATCAAAGCTATTCAAGCTGCCCAGAACTGGGACTTGGAGGGTTTATCAAAAAATCTTGCAGCTATCGCAGATGCTATAACTGATATCAATAAGACTCTTATAAAAATGCATGAAAAATGTGATCCCTATGTATTTTACTGGAAAGTTCGCCCCTACTTGGCAGGATGGGAAAATATGCAAAATGCTGGTCTCCCACACGGCATTATATATGAAGGCGTGGACTGCCCTGCACCCGTGACCAATCCCGAAGAAGTTTCTCCTTCTAAATATAGACAGTATGCTGGAGGGAGCGCTGGTCAGTCATCTTTAATTCAAGCCTTAGACGTTTTCTTAGGCGTCAATCACTACCCAACCTCTTCAGAATGGAGAGAGTGGAAAAAGAATCCCGAACTCTACAACCCCTCAAAGCACGTGAACTATTTGATGAAAATTCGCGATTATATGCCTAATCTACATAGACAGTTCTTATATGATTTAAAGGAGGCATTTGATATTAGAGCTTTTATTGAAGAGTTGAAGAGTAACGATAAGTCTCCAATCGCTCAAGAAGTATTTGATAATTACAATTTAGCCGTTGGAAATATTAAGGAGTTTAGAGATAAGCATATATCCATTGTCACTCGATTTATTATTCTTCCTGCTAAGAAAGGGCCATTCCTCGGAAGTTATAATATTGGAGTTACTGCTGAGCAGCCTCCAGCTCCAGAGCAAGTTAAAGCTAGCCAGGAATCTATTCAAAAATCTTTATCGCAAAATAATACTAGCGCAAAGCCTTCTATCTCAACCGAAGCGCAATCTGGCGTTTTGCAATCTCGATTAGCTACTGGAGGAGATATTTTATACCCACAACGTACTCCACATACACTCGAAAGCACCATTCAGCGCATAAATCAATTAGAGATTAAGAAAAAAGTTGATTCAAATCATGGTATTGCAAAACAAGTGGCTGATGATGATATTGTAAGAGGTACTGGTGGAACTGATTTGATTCCTTTCCTTAAGCAAGCTCGAGATGAAACTATTGATACTCAATTGAGTTAATATATCAAAAACTATTATATCCAACAATTTTTATACTAAAAATACATATTTAATAAATAATATTTCTATATGAAACAAAACTTTGGTATTATTAATCAACTTTGCTATTTTCTAAATTTATTTTAAAATTTATAAAATTTTGTGTAATTTTTATATATTTGGTTGAATGTTAAGCAATTTGCCGATTTATTATTAATAAAACTGAAGTTTTTGATTAATATAGAATAAGTATATTTAGATAAAAAAGAAAGTGTTTGACTAACGAAATCAACCTATGGTATAGAAACTTATAGTGCAATTTAATAAATACACGGGGGACACAATTTCTGCATCTATAAATATATAATCGTTATTTTAGAGAGATAATTCTATTAACGATGAATAAAATGATTAAACACTATCAATATAATTGTCAACTTATTGTATAAACCTTATAAAATTTATATCAAGTCCCTAAATAAGTAAAATAGGTAATATTTTAATACCTTATCTACACAAATGTAATCGCGTTTAATTGTCAATGATTGACAATATTAATAATACTTAAACAACAAAGACATTAAGATCTACATCTTTCTCCGCATGAAATCGCTTATATATAATAAATTAACCTTGATAATTAAAATCTAAACTACTCTCTCAATTTCATTGATACATATTAATATAGTTAATTATAATTTAAGTCCAGAACAAACTAATTATTTATGCTAGGTTTCTGAGCGTCAATAAGTTAAATGATTTAATTAATTGTAATAAATTCTATTACATAACATTTTATTAGATTGTAGCAAATTCTGCATTTTGGTGGCAAGTTTAATTTTTTATAAGCATATTGTAACGATGTT
>KQ964468.1:83742-96652 GCA_001566745.1 Conidiobolus coronatus NRRL 28638
TTATTACTAATTATATTAGAGACAATTCCAAGAAAAGCTTTTCATTGGCTTGTAGATATCCTCTGTGTCTATAATAGTTCATAGATTCTCTATATCATGTCAATGATTGAATATGCAAATTTTAAAATTATAAATAATACTGCACATATAATTACTAGTGAGCAAGTGAATATAATAATATTCAGCTAAAATAGATTATATATTTAATTAATTTTTACTAGTGTATATATATTTATAAACCTTTATTCTAAAAAGATAAGGCTATATATTTAACAGTATATCCATTTTTACATCTCAATAATTCACATATTATAATAGTGATTCTTACTAGCAACTTATAAACTGATGAAATAAATGTATTTCAGTTATATAATAAACAATTACTATCAATTAAGCAATATGAACTTGACTTTGATTAAGAATAAATATTGATAAAGTCAAAGTTAGAGTGGTTTCATATTTTTATGTCATTATACTTTTAATCAAAACTACCAAGTTGATTTTGCAAAATGTAATTGTAACTTGAAAATACAAATAAATCGTTTAAAAAGAGAGGATTCTAAATAATAAAGCATGATACACAAATAGACTTAAGAATTATAATTTTTTATAAGTTAATATATGCTCAGCTTTTAATTCTAACAAAATATATAACGCAATAAATTTAAATGAATAATATTTTATTAAAGAAACTTGGTCAGAATAGTAACTATTTTAATATTGAGCATCAATAATTCGTCAATGCTGCATAATTTAAAGTAATGTATAAAGCTTGCATTAATATTTTATTCAATTTAGAGTCACATCAACATAAATTATCTTTCAACATTATTATCTATTTTTTTATCTAATTAAGCTTATTAATAAAAAATTCATACACCAAGTATTCTTGTATTTTTATATATTTCTCAATTTAGTAATATTCGGTTGAACTTAGATGATTTTTTGTGGAATTTGTTAGCAAATGGAAATAAAAAAATCATGTGCAAACTGTATGTGTAAATCGTAAAAAAATAAATTAAGCAAATATGTAGAATTTAAATCTTCGCTTTTTTTCATAGTATACACATCAACTTAAATTTTATATATTTAATTTTTCTGATTTATTATTTAGTTAATATGCTTTCTATTATACTGAACAGGTCCAAATCCATCAGGTAATAAATCTCCTAGAGTTTTTACCTTATATTCTCCCTTATCGTTTAGCATATAGCAAAGTAAATTAGGATTGAATTCATACATGAATTGTCTATTACAAAAGGGTTAATAAAGTCATACTCCACGCTTAACCAACTATATTACCTGCATATGCCACATGGTGAGAGGTGATCACTAGTATCCCTGAAAAATAAAATTATCATATTAGAAAAAGGAATATACTTCAAGCCTACGTAGCATAAACTTACCCTGATACTGCAATAGCAACGAATTTAGACTTTCCTTCACTCTATAAAAATATATTTGGTTAAATTTGTTGTAGGGTTTAGTGAATAACGAGCGGTATTACGATGGCTTTACAGAAAGCAGTTCTCTCAGCGCAAATAGTTCCTCCTAGAGAGGCGTTTTCAACGTTTACACCTTTTGGGATAAGGTTAGGTATGACATGGAGCGTATTATTAGTGAGTATACTTACCTGTGATAATTTCACCTTCTTCAGTTAATAAGGCAGCTCCAACACGGAACTTAGAGTATGGGGAGTATGAGTTAGCTCTAACTAATATAGAGTTTAACTAAAGGTTTATATAAGGTTAAAAGTACTTACTGTTAAGTGAGGTTTTGATCAACTCATCCAAAGTTTGTTGAGTAATAGTATTGACGGTCATTCTATTGTGTTTCCTAAAAGTTAAAGTTCGATTGGGAAAGTTTCAAAGGATTCTGAAATTGGGGTTTTTATACTGTTTTCGAGTACATTGTGGGAGAGTGTAGAATTTGGCATTCATACCCTTGGTGGCATGTGATTCGCCAGATTAGCTTTTTTAATAAGTTCCACATTCTTGCTAAATTTAGACTGCTTACTTTATGTAGAATGCTATATAATTTTGTAATCTGGCTCAATTTCTTAGTGATAAATTTGACTTAGTTGATAGTTTTTATAGAGTTTAAATTTAAAAGCTATTAATCACAAATAGTTCGGACGATAATTTTCAAACTTAAATCAAACAAAACATATCAAATGTTTATTTAAAAAATGGACAAAAAGCCAGTTCGGTTTTAAACTTCAATTGGTTACAAAAATAAAGTTAAGACCATTTCACGCTAGTTCCAGAGAATTGGCCAGGGATTGAGGGGTTAATTAGCAATAAAAACTGGAGAAAGCCTAAAAAGCAGTAGTAAAATTGGTATTTAAACTTGTATCAGAATTTCTTAATATTATTGCTTACGTAGCTTACTCTAGATTGAGTTCGATGATCATCTGCTGTAAAATTACCTTTAATTCTTAGTTAAGTTAGATTAAAATGTGATTAGCAATCCTAAATTGTTTGATTTGAATATTTTATAGATGTTTAATTAATAAAAAAATCCATATTATATATCCATCATTCAAAGCCACCAATAACTAATTCAACTCTAATATATTTTAATATACTGCAAAAACTTAGTTTATTAACCTCATACAATTTATTATAGCTTAAACTTCAAAAATTTGCAAGATAGAGCTTCGATACGTTAGTATTAATAAATTATATATAAGCAATACTTGATACTTTGACAGATAAATCTATTTTAGCAATTAAGGCTATTTTTCATTAAAGATTCCAACTATTATTGTTTGTGAAAATTAAGGTTGTGCAGTAAAATAGTTAAAATAAAATTTGAGATTAATTTACAGATGAAGTCAATTGATTTCTTTTTTCTATTTATTGTTTAGCATACAAGGTGTTAAATTTCGACACAGTATAATAGCAAAGTATTACTTTAAAATTTATTAAATATATATATATATATATATATTTATATTTATATTAATTATAATACTATTGAATGTAGCTCTATATGATCATTTATATGTCAGTCAAATTTAATATAAGCTTTGTTGTAAACAATTTTATCAAACTTTCAAGTTTTGCTATTAAATACTTTTTTGATCACTTTGAAAGCAGATAAAACTACGAAAGAGCAATAACAATACTGATTAACTATTATAAATAATATTATTAAATAAGCTGTGTATATATTAGATCTAAAAGTATAAAAGTACGTTTTGTCCTAATTTGCTAATAAATCTGAACACAGTGATAAACAAAAACAATTTTGATTGCTTAACATATGTAGTATTATGCACTAAGCATATGAACTAACATAGAGTGTATATTAGTGTAGCGCAAATAAAGGAAGAGAATAAATCATTTTATTGTTATTATTTTAGTATTAAATTATTGAAATCTTTTGGATAACTTTTCCCCTACGTACCTTAAACTTCTAGTTAAACCAGCTGTGAATAGTCCTTTTACAGTTTGGTTAAAAGCTGGTTCCTTTACAATGTGGGAGAAGGCTAATTAAAGTTAATATATTGTAAAGTATTATATTATTAGTGTTTACCTTGGATTGTTGATTGAACTAGTTCTGGACATCTCTTATACTCGACTAAAAATTTAATTTAGTATATATGTGTTAAGTAAGTTTAAATGAATTACTTTTATCTCCAAACTGTTTCGTTTGTAATTTATACTCAGATTCCAAATAACTACCAAATTTAAGAGGTAGCTTATTGATAATCATAGGAACTAATTTGTCGCTGTAGTCTTGCTATATTTTACTTATATTAGTATATGTATGTATATACTGTTTAATTATGGTACCTTTAATATTCCATTTCCCATTCTAGACAAATTGGGGAAAGCATCAATAATAGGATTATAAATTTCTTCAAAGAATTCACTTTGAGCAAGTACTATGTTCTCAATTTTTTTAGGATTTTCACCAATTGTCATTCTAATATCACCTATCGTCTAGTTAGTATATACTGTATATACTGATTACTGTTAAATTACCAGTGTAAGAGATACTAGTAAGAGCCATGAATAAATCTTTTGAAGTAAAAGTTTCAGGAAGCATTAATAATGAAGCTCTAAGTGCGATAGAGCGATTGATTTGGTTAGCAATCTTAATTTGGGGATCATCTTGTAAGATTCTTAACTATATAAAAGAGATTAATACAGATATATTATAGGTTATTTTGTTATTACAGGTTTTTGCATTCTACCAGCTAAGTAAAGAGTTTCCCACTTGAGTAAATCATTTATCAATCGATCCATAGAAACTACACCATATTTTACTTTCTAATAGCAAATATTAGTTAAAATTGCATATAATAAGGCGTTAATAATTACTAAGTTGCCAATTTGGCAGTAAGGGTTATAGTAAATACCAGCGCCAACATTTTGAATTTTAGAGACAAAGTTAGAGCCTAAGTATTTCATTCCTGAGTAGTGGTGAGGGTTTTTCTTAAAGTTTTGAGAGTGCCAGTGTTCAGGGTGAGATACACCAAATATTAAGTCAACTTGAGGAGAAGCCTATAAACATGGATGAGTCACTAATGTATATATACGTATCTAAATTATAATACTTGGTTTGCGTCATAACCCAATTGCTTAAAAACACCACTACCATAACCACAAGCGAATCTAACAGGGACGTTGAACTCAGTAAGAATTTGGTCTAACTCCTCATTTACTTTTAACTGAGTTTTGGGAGGGGCTTCAGTTGAATAAAATTTTTTACTCAATGAACTGGCTTTAAGAGTATTATTTATTAAATATAAACTTGAACGACTCTATTAAAATTGTTAATTTAAATTTCTATACGTTTATGATAATTTTACCTTTAAACTATTAAAACTAATAACTAAACTCATTTTATTTGTATTATTATATATTATATATTATTAATTTTCAAAATATCTTTTAACTTATTATTTGATTTTTTAAAGAAATAAACAATGTAAAGAAATAGACTATATAACAATAAAACTTAAGTGTATTTAAGTGTATTTATATATGTGACAACAAGATTAATGGATACAATCCATACTACATTGATATATTGATTAAAAACGTGGATATGTTGAGTTGATTATGGGTTAAATTTCGCAGTTTGTAAAACGTCATTCAATAAACTTCCCTATTTTATACTAATTCAAACTATACTATATTTTGAAACAAACTAAACAAAATATAAAGCGTGATATAGACAGAGATAATCATCTAATTTGGACCTTTTGACTTTATAATATAATATCATATTACATTATCATGATAAAGATCCACTATTAGAGATTTTTAATGTTTTAATGTAATGGATTTTGAATTGGAGCTGTCAATCCAAATTAAAAGCTAGATATGCTTGATAATTTTTTAATAGAAAGTTGATTTAACCACAGTCAATAAGAATAATATATTAATATTAATAGGAACAGGATAAAAGTTATAATGTGAAATTTATTATCGCCAAATTTTTTCTTTATGACTATTATACAAAATCTCATTTAATAAAAGTCTAGAAAAACCCATCATCACAAAAGCTTACCCCAACTAAATTCAACTTGATAAATTTCCCATAATAATTTCTAAAATCAAATTTTTAGTTAAATACTTCAAATTAGCAGTTTTCAGAAAAAATCGACACAATTAAAATAAAAAAGAATTAATATAATTAAAAAAATTAAAGGGGGGTAATTAACTCAATAACTTTTAATAATTGTAAGTTAAATTAAACTTAAAATAAATATACACGTAATAACTTAAATCTTATTTTTTTAGATAAGTAATTTTTTTAACTATAAATAATAATAAAAAATAAAGATCAGCATAGATCATTATATAAATTTTAATTGCGATAAAAAATTTAAATCATGAATAAGGCAAAGAACGAGTTACCAACTAAGGAAGCTACCTTATTTAAACAAATCTTGGTAATTTAGTTATTTTTAATGGCTATGATTGATACTAATTTGATGTAGAAAGCTTATGAATTTAAGCAATATAAGAAGGGGTTAAAGTCAGCCGAAAGAATTTTGAAAAAGTTCCCTGAACATGGAGGTAATCACTAATCAATAGCATAAGAGCAAAATTATTTATCCTCATCATCTATAGAAACCTTAGCTGTTAAAGGTTTATTCCTCAGTCACCTCAACCGCAAAGAAGAAGGTTACGACTTTGTAAGAAAGGGTTTAAAGTTAAACTTAACTTCTTATATTTGCTGGCACGTATTTGGCATAATGAACAGAGCCGATAAAAATTACGAAGAAGCCCTCAAATGTTATAGAAATGCATTGAGATTCGATAAGGAAAATGTTCAAATTCATAGAGATATCAGTTTATTACAAATTCAAATCAGAAATTTCCCTGGATATAATGTAATGAATTATAAGCGTTGATTTATATAATATTAATGCTTTAAACTATAGGAAAGTTCCATGACCTTATTAGATTTACGTCCTCAAACCAGAGCTTACTGGGTAGGTTTAGCTGTTTCTTACCACTTATTAGGTGAATTAGACTTAGCCATCAAAGTCTTAAGTTATTTCGAAGAATTCAGCTCAAGTGGCCCTAACCCCATTATGGAATACGAACACTCCGAACTCTTACTTTACAAGAATCACTTATTAATCAAGGCTGAACGTTATGAAGATGTTTTAACCAACATTGAAAAGATTAGAGGTCAAGTATTCGACCAAAGAGCTTTAAAGGAAGATAGAGCTTTAGCCCTTCTTAGATTAAAGAGAGTTGAAGAAGCTACTTTAGCTTACCAAGAATTGCTCAAAACTAACCCTGACTCAAAATTCTATATTGAAAGATTATTAGAATGTGATAATTTATTAGGTGAATTAACCGATGAGGATCAAACTAGATTGCTCGTTAAATTTGAAGATCTTTGCCGTGACTACCCTCGTTCTCACTTACTTAAATATCTTCCCCTTAAGCACTTAAATGATGAATCCTTCAAGGGCAAGGTAAAGGATTACTTAAAAGCTAACTTGAGAAAGGGTGTTCCTTCCCTCTTCTCCAACTTAAAGAACTTATATACCGACTTATCTAAGCGCGCTATTATTGAAGAATTAGTCCTCTCCTTCCTCGATAGCTTAAACAAAATTAACAAGTTTGAATCAGAAGATCAAATCGAAGAACCCATTGCCGCCAAATTATGGACTTTATACTACTTAAGTCAACATTATAACAAAGTTGGCAACTATGAATTAGCTCATAAATACATTGATGAAGCTATCGATCACACTCCTACCTTAGTAGAATTAGTTAAGACAAAAGCCCAAATTTATAAACATCAAGGAGAAATTCAAAAGGCAATGGAAATTATGAACGAAGCTAGAGAATTAGATCTTCAAGATCGTTACATTAACACTAAATGTACTAAGTATATGCTTCGTAATGGTAAAGTTGAAGAAGCTATTAGCACTATCACCATGTTTGAAAAGCCTGATGCCGTAGATAAAGTTAAAGATTTAACTGAAATTCAATCTATTTGGTTTATTGCTGAATCAGCTAGAAGTTTCCATCGTAGTAACCAATTAGGCCAAGCCTTAAAGAAGGTTTACCAAGTAGATAACTACTATAATATCATGAAGGACGATCAATTCGACTTCCATAGTTATTGTATGCGCAAGCTCACTATGCGTGCATACTCCGAAATGATTAAATTTGAGGACCACTTGCACGAATATCATTACTATTTCAACAATGCTTTATTAGGAGTTGATTGTTACTTACAATTACATGATGATCCTATTAACGTAAAGAAAAATAATGACCCTCTTACTTCTGGACAATTATCTGAAGGAGCTAAAAAGAAGTTGAGAAAGAAGCAACGCCAAGCTCAAGAAAAGGATACTAAGAAGAGTAATGCTATTATCACTGTAAATTAACTATATATTAACAAATTTAATTTTTTAGCTAATGATAAATCTGGCAAAGAAAAGAATGTTGACGAAGATCCTATTGGTTCTAAATTATTAGATGTAAATACTTATATATTAACAATTTTAATTTACTAATATAATTTAAATAGGAGGAAAAACCTTTAGACAAGGCCCAATACTTTATTAATTTATTAATGCATTATAGTAACGATAAGGTTGAAACTCATCTTAAAGCCTTTGAAGTTTACCTTCGTAAAGGTAGCCAGAATTATATACATTTAATTAATGTTTTACTAACTTGTTTTTTAGAAAAATTATTATTAGCTCTCAAAGCTCTTATTAAGAGTAATAGCATTCAAGCTGACCACCCTCAAAACAAGATTAATAAGGGTCGCTTAACTGAATTACTTGCTAAACTTAAATCTGGTTTAAGTTCAGAATTAGTTCAAGCTGCTGAAGAGCAATTAGCTAAGTTATAATTGAATATCCTTATGATTTGATTTATTTAAATCTGTCACTCTACTTTCATTAAATTAATTTATATTTTTTAATATTATAACTTAAGGTTTTATTATATAAAATAAATTAATATCATTTAATTCTTACTATTATAACTTGCATAGATTTTCAAAATTTTGACTCAGCTTTTGTTCATAATAATTCAAGAATTTGGTTAATGAGCAGAGCTTATCATTACAGCTTGGGTTAATTATCGCATTTTCATTTAATTTAACTTGAATGAATAACTCTTCCAGCTCACTTCCTTTAAATTGAACTTGTCTGTTGCTAGCTTCGCTTTCAGAGTGTTGCTTACAGCTATAAATTTCAAAGTCCAAGTTACTAGCAAATGGTGCAATTTTACTTGTACGATACTCTCTTCCATCTCTCTCAGGTCTACCCATATCCCATCTTAAAGGAACCTTATCTCTGAATAAGTCTAGAAAAGTAACTAAAAATTGTATAGTTTCAGAATGACCAAACATAAAAACTCCTCTTGGTGCTTTTTCGCCTGATTGAGGATGTTCGTAAATTAGTTTTGTATAATTGAATAATTTAGACATTAATTCAGTTGCCATATAGGAATTTAATCCAGAGCCATAAGAGTAAGTAAAATAATCATCTAAATCATTTTCAAATTCCAAATCCAATACCATATCCCTATCCAAAAATCTACACCATCTATTCTCATTACCAAATATACTAATATCATAACCACAAGATTTATAAATTGATTTGAACTCTTCTAAACTAAACTCTATACCAAATCTCTTGCGTAAAGTATCCAAATGTTTGGGGTAATTAGCTTTAATAAAAGGTGCTGTTTGATTCATTGCAGCTTTTCCACCATCAATATCCAATAGCCATTTTGGACAACTTTTTTTAATTTCTAAATATGGATCCTCACCTTTTGCAAAAGTTTCCAAATAAACTGGAACTAGCTTAGATTTTGTTAAATTTCCCCTATTTTCAAATAATCCTAAAGAGTAAGCGGTACCAGATATAGCGGATCTACTTTGTATGGAGCTTCCAAAGGGGAAAAGGTAGGGCTTATATTTTGTAGATTTGAATAATGCGGGGTGGAGATTGGACATACGTTTGCCTAATTGATAAAGTTCAGATTCACCAGAATCAGTTAATAATTCGTTATCCTCAAGGTTAAAGTTAATATTATAACTATTAATCCAATTGAATAGTTCTTGATCTTTAGCACTCAACTTATCCATAGCAATGGTTTTAACCTTAGCACTTAATTGGTTAAATTTAGTAATATCCTTAGAACTTGGGAACCTTGTACCATGTCTGTTAACGTGTAATATTTGCTTTACTTTGCAACCATTTAGATAGCCAATGGTTTCAATCGAGCTATCCTTGGTTTTTATATTAAATTCAGGATATGGAGACTTAGTTGATAAGTGCTCTCTTATATTAAAACCGTGATAATAATTTAAGATTAGTAAAGAGTATAGCTTCATAACTGTTAATTATTATAGCTCTTATATATATTTTTACTATAATTTATCAATCAGATCAAGAGAAGAAATATGTTGCTCAACGTCCTTTTATACTTGAACAATTTTCAAAATTTGCATAAACATTTAATTGGCTTATTACCAATAATTTTGTCATATTCTCAAGTCTTTGGAAATTATAACTCTATTCAATTCAATCAAATTTATCCAATAGTATTTCAATATTGAATAGTGTGATTTTTATAAATTTGTATTTTACTAGTTTAATTTAGGAGCAAATTAAACATTTAAGCTGTCAATTACTAATAGAGTAATTGGTCCAATAGCTTGTTTAGTCTAAAAGTAAGGCTTATTTGTAAATTATTGATTTGTCAAAATTTTATGAATATATTGAATCTTCTAAATATAAAAAACGTTTTCAGCAATAATCGAAAATTCAAGTGTTCTTTTAATTTTTACCAACTTTGAAAAAATTACACTAATTTAAAAAAAATAATTAATATAAATGCAATTATATAATTATAATTCTAGTTCATTTTAGATTTAGAATTAACGCCAGTTAATTACAGTTAGCTGACTAAAAGATTTAATTTTTCTGTAATTGATCATGATTTTTACAGTATTTTAGAAGATCACATAAGATGGTTTGATTAATTTAGACATTGCATCATATTGCGTTATAGAAGTATTCGAAAATCTTTTCTATTAGAGATAAAGTGGTGTTATTAAATTTTTAGTAAAGATATGCAATATTTTTGTATAAATGTTGCGCTTGTATACTGTTTGTTAGATAATAAGTTTTTAACTACATTATCATTATTTTTTATCATTGAATGATAATTATATTATATATATTGCAAAAAATAAAATTTTACATTGTTTGCAAACTCGGAATTTTTTAATTTCTCTTTATTTTTCTATCTTTGCTACCTTGGATATTTAATTAAGTATGTATATATCTACTATGTCGTATAAAATATCAATATGTAGAGTAAAATGTGATATTTTTTATATTAATCGAAAATCTTATATTTGATTATTTTGCACATGTTATATGAATTATACTGTAAACTATCAAGCTAAATGTTGTTAGAGCCAGAAATAGCAATATATTAGCCTATAGAGATAAAAATTAATAATTGAATATTTTTTATTATACTATGCTAATTTTCGCAACTCTATAATTAATAAAATAGCGACATGACATATATATTGAAGATGTAAAAGAGCAATTAATTTAATTATTGAATATATTTCACACAATAACACAACATTTGTGTATTATTTAGTTTAGCAAAGATCAATCATTAAATAGGCTGAAATTTATTAAGAATAAATTCAATGGATTGTTTTATTGGATTAAAGAGTTTTATAAGATGTTTGTGAAGAAATCAGTTTGGCGTTCAAGTTGATAAAGTGTTAGCGAAAATAAATATGCTATTTAATTCGAGAATATTTATGAGTATCTGTAGTTGATTAAAAGAAGTATATACTATTAATTGATCAGTATAAATTTATTTAGTTTTTAGCAGTTTGATATTAACACATTCTTTGTAACAATTAATACTAAGTCCAAGAAAATGAATTATTCTTCAACCACTAATACCTTTAGAAATATTGGCATCTTTAAATTTGAAGCAGTTAGATAGCTTCCTTTGGTAGTAAAGGCTTATAATCTTCAATTCACGACAATTCTTAATATTTCCGATGTCCAGTAACTCTGGATCGAAGTTGTATAAATTTAATATTAAAGATTTTAAAAGCGTTATAAGAACAAAAGGCTCTTCAATACCAAACTTGAATATACTCAATTCTTTTAAATTGTTAAAATTTTGTAAAAACTCAGTCAAAGTTCTATTAAGTCTAAGCAACTTTAAAGTTAATACTTGTATATTCTGGGCAATAGTGCTTAACTTGCAGACAAATGCTAATTTCAATTCTCGATTAATTTTTAATTCTTTCAAAGCTTGTAGATTTGGAAGATTAGATTCAAAAAAGCGCTGAGGACGTATAAAATTTTTATATAGTGTTAATGATACTATATAACGAGCCTAGATAAAGCAATTTAATATATGAAAGATTCTAGTTAAAACGAGGACAAATTTGACCAAAATTTTTACATGGGGAATTCTAAATATTTTTGATCTTTAGTTGCTTAAGGCTTATTAAAGGGTATCTTTTATTAGTCAAATTTGATAACATAGTATTTTAATATGTTTCATTATCAATTCTCTATTAAATAATTACTATACACCATGAAAGCTTGGTTATAAAAAATTAAAATTTTGAACTGAGCTCATACAAAATTTGAATCATATTAACCAGAATTACTCATATTTAAAAATTGTTAAATGACATATATATTGAGCAATTAAATGACAATAAAAGATTTGTATAATAAGCTTAAAATACTATTAAATGAAGATAATTATAACAATACCCCATTTATTAAATTTTAAAATGCAATGAGCACAATTCGTAGTTGTTTTATTGAGTTATTGTTAATTAAATTATAATTGAGATGATAATTTTCAAAACTATCATCTTAAATCTTGTAAATGAGGTAATAGTAATCTATTAATGTTTAATTAAATTCCTTTATCAATTTTCGAAATGAGCTTATAAGCTAAATTAATTTTATGAGCCATATAAAAAGTTCACTACTCCACACATGTTATTATACTCGAATAATATCAAATATTTATTCTAGTGCTAATTATAGAATATTTTATAAATTCCAAATAATTACAAGTTCATTCTTTTGTGAAAAATATATATTTCAATGAGAACTTGGATAAAACATTTATTTTGCATGTTGTAACAATGCTTAAATAACTTTTGTGTAATTAAAAATGTATTACACGTTCTTAGGAAGAAAGAATCACTAATTCATATTGCGTAGTTTTTTTTCGTGAGTTTATATATTTTAGAAGAAACTGACATATTATATATAATATTCAAGCTTTAAATATTTTTGAAATTTAATCTATAGAATATTTAATAAATCTCAAAATATTTCCTATATACTACTCAATTTATAAATATTAATTTAAACATTATATCTTTT
>KQ964468.1:135451-145643 GCA_001566745.1 Conidiobolus coronatus NRRL 28638
AAAAGATGTAACGATCTGTTTTAATGTATTATATACTGTGATTATTCGTAGCTATTATTGAAGCGGAATACTAGTAAAAATTTTTTTGTGTTGAACAGGCATATTAATATTATTAATTTATATTACCAAATATAGTATAATCAAATACTTGTTAGAAATAGTGTGGTTTAACTGCGTAATATGCTATTCTCACACTAAATTTGTCTAAAGATAAATTATTTTATAATGTACAGATTTGTAAGCCAATTGCATATATTTAATAGCTCTATATGAAGAATACATTAGCTAATGTCTATATTGCAGATGTAGTTTAATATTTCAAAGAACGGTGTTTATAAATACTCTTATTTGAAAAAAATAGTCACATATATCGCCTCTAGAATAAAAATCTTTATATTTTATATATTTAATATAGAACTCATATGTATAATATAAGATAATATATACTTAGCTACTAATTAATATACACTAAAGTTCGTTATTTTAAATAATTTTATTGAATAATTTCAACAGTTAAAATATGTTTATTTAATTATTATGCTATTTAAATTGCTTCTAAATGACAATATGTATGATATATTACTTAAATTAATATATATTTTTAATAATTCTAATTAATATTATTATAGCAAATTTTAATATATTTTTTGATTTAATAAATCTTTATTGGAAATTTATAATATTTCAATATTAACGTAGTCTAAAAGTTCAAAATATGCAAATATTTTCAGGAAAAATTCACTTAGTTAGTCAAGCAGCCGTACAGCCATGTATTGTGAAATGTGTACTTATATAAAAGTAACTTTGAAAGAAAGCTATGTAGTTTTATTAAGCATTTAATTGCGAAATAATAAATAAAAATTATTTCTACTGAAATAGAGAATTGTTTGCAGGTCTAGAATATAAACGGTTAAAACTATTTAAACGAAGCCAGCTCCATTGTATTATAAAAGATATTCTCCATAATATATCAAGTATTTCAATAATAAAATTACCGATTTTAAAACTATTTCCTAATTCAATAGCTATTTTTATTTTAGGATGCATTAAATTCTCATAAAAGCATATGCAAAATTTTAATTAATCCACATAAAATTTTTATTTTTGAATTCCATAAATCATGTGAATTGGTTATGTTTAATCAAGTTAGATTTTATTATTGGTAAAAATATAAATATATATTATAAGATATTAAATATTAGTTATTTATGTAGGTAGCATATGTTATACATAATTAGCACTATTAGTATATCCAGATGTAATGAGCCATAGAGTTCAATTAAAACCTAGATTTATAAGGTAATAAAATTATATTCATTCATTTATCAAATTAAAATTTATCAAGTGTATAAAATTTTTGATGGATTTTATTTGATCTTTAATCAAAAAAACCACCGAAATATATTGCACAGCCACATATAAAAAGTAATCACGACTATTCATTACTAAATGGGCTAATTTCAAAATCTAATTTGTAAATTTTTCATCTACGTTTAATAGCGAGATTTACAAAAATTTTTATTTATTTTTAAATAATACTGTGATTTAAATGAATTTTTTAATATATTTAAATTAAATTTTTAATTTAGTGTCTAAGAATTCTTAATATTCTTAATGGATAAGTAATATATAAAGACATTATTAAAGCTTGTTAGCAATATAATTATTTAAATCAAATTACAATTCAACATGAATCTCACTGCATTCAGCTTATTGGTAGTCTCTTTAGTTCAAGGTCAAGTCATCCCCGGTCAATATATCATTTCTTTTGATAATGCCGCTCGTAGCAGTTTTGAATCAAATGTTCAATCTATTGAGGATCAATTCATTGGTAGAAGCTTCGAAAATGAAATTCTTCACAAGTACGACTCCGTATTCAATGGAATCAGCGCTAAGTTGGATCAGAGAACTTTAGAAAGAGTCAAGGCCCTTCCTAATGTTGAATTTGTTGAAGAAGATGGAATAGTTCAAGCCTCAGCTGTTCAAGAAGATGCTCCCTGGGGATTGGCTAGAGTTTCTCATCGCGAAAAGCTTGGATCTGGCCCTTATAGTTACAAATATGACGAAAATGCTGGAGAAGGAGTTAATATCTACGTATTGGACACTGGTATCAACATTGGCCATGAAGACTTCGGCGGTCGTGCAACCTGGGGAACCACTACTGCCTCAGTTTCTAAAGCTGATGACGATTTCCAAGGCCATGGAACCCACTGTGCCGGATCAGCCGGTGGTACTAAGTACGGTGTTGCTAAAAAAGCTAAAATTGTTGCTGTTAAAGTATTGGGAGATAATGGTAGAGGATCTAAGTCTGATTCTATCGCAGGAATTAACTGGGTAGTAAAGAATAAATCTGGTGTAAAGGGTAACGTAATTTCAATGAGTTTAGGAGGTGGTTTTAGCGTAGCTCAAAACAACGCTGTAAATGATGCAGTTGATCAAGGTCTTGTTACTATTATTGCCGCTGGTAATGACAATAGTGATGCTTGCGAATATTCACCCGCTAGTGCTTCAAAAGCTATCACTGTAGGATCTATCGATGTTAATGATACTAAAGCCGGTACTTCCAACTGGGGACCTTGTATTGATATCCACGGACCTGGTGCAAAAATTTTATCTGCATGGTTTGGCAACAGTACCGCTACTAAAATTATTTCTGGTACCTCAATGGCTACTCCTCATGTTTCTGGCCTTGCTGCTACTTTACTCAGTCAAGGAGTTCCTGCAGAAGAAGTCGAGGCTAAACTCAAATCACTTGGTACTCCGGATATTATTCAAGGCCTTCCAGAAAAAACTGTAAACTTGTTGGCCTATAGTGGTATCAACTAAATATTTATTCTATTTATTAAATAAAACATAATAAAAATTAGTTTTATGGCAATATATTACTCAGTATTTATCTCAAATCAAGCACTTACAATAACTTGATAGTATTGTGGTAACTAATGATTAACAGTTAATTATTATGCAATTTGCAGATTTTTAAATCAAATCCACAATAAGGTTAAAGAAGATACCTCGATCCTGGATCCTGTTGCTAAGTTTTACAGCGCATTGAAGATATTTCTTTTTATATATATCTTTAGTATAAATACCTAGTTTATTTGAATTTTTCCTAGACTACTCATTATACATATTTTTATTTAGTTATTAAACAGTGCTAAGTACTAGAGATTTTAGCCCAAAGATATATGTGTAATTTTGGTTAATTTGATTCAATTTTGTATGAGCTCAGTTCAAAATTTTAACCGTAGTATAAGCAAGTTATTAGCATTTATTGCATTTATTTAAAATAAATAGCTTATTATATCATATTAAAACACTGTTTTGTCAGATTTAACTAACAAAGAGATTTTTAATACCATTTAAGAATTAAATATCAAAAATATTGCAAAGTTTCTTTATAAAAAATTTAGGATAAATCCTCCTCACTTTAACCAGAATCACTCATATAGAATATATATCCTCAATGCATAATAAAACTAAGTAATTGAAACTGACTACATTGTATAAACTTTAGAAAATTCATAATAAACATGGTTTTTTACTTTGATTTTTATTATACGTATTTTCAATTCATTCTTTTCTAGTTTATCTAGTGAATTTATGAGCTTTTAATAATGAAAAGTAGCAAACAGCAACCAAGGTCATATATCTGCTGATAATTTGAATAGATATTATGCGGTTATTAGGCCATTAATTATTTTATTGTTAAATTTTATAGTTTAGTTAAGTCAGGATTGTTGCAGTGTGGAGTTTTTAAAATAATAGTGATAAATTTAAGGTTATAATCGATATAGCTTTACTATATATAGCCATAGCTAACTGGCTATATAAATACTATATGTAGTTTTTGTATAAAGTTGTTTAACATTAAATTCCTTGGCTATATAAAGTATGCAGTATGTTTTGTAAAATACTAGGCTACGTTAGCGAGTTTTTAGTTAAATGGATTGGCTATTAAATCAAATCATTATTCAAAGAAAATTTTAAAGAATATTTAAAATTGATTTTGTTATATACAATTTTTATTAAATATCTACATACTTTGCAAAATGATGTATTTACAGTTATTAATTACGGACTTAAAATCAATGAATT
The DNA here is from genome assembly GCA_001566745.1 of Conidiobolus coronatus NRRL 28638. Lineage (NCBI taxonomy): Eukaryota > Fungi > Entomophthoromycota > Entomophthoromycetes > Entomophthorales > Conidiobolaceae > Conidiobolus > Conidiobolus coronatus. The sequence goes on from KQ964468.1 coordinate 139,550, forward strand.
TTTTTTATAAAATGGGATTATCTAATCATTTCTATAAATATTTGATTCAAGTTAAATATGATAGTACAATTACTTGTTTTAAGGAAATAAACTATTTCCATTAAAATTTATTTAAATAGATCAACGACTCTAGAATGAATTATTATCTTTAATCAAGTTATTTTTTTACTTATCACATTGCTATGTGAACGTTTTGATCAATCTGTTGATATTCTATTAGAATAAAAACTTTTATGCAATGAAATTTTAATAAATAAGGAGAAAATTTAAACTTGGAGTGATGGAAAAGTCTATCAAATCTAAGTTAAGTTTCTGGTTAATATTTGTATAATAAAGCTACATATTTTTATTAAATATTTTGACTTTTGAGAGAGTTTTCACCCTTTCTAAAAGTATATTCTTTAATTTTGATATTTACTCAATTTCTAGAGACTCAAGCAGGTGGTTGATATTTTTCATTTTTCAACAAATAAAAGTGCTATAGTTTCAATTAGCAGCATATAAATATAAGCTCATGTTGTTAAAAATTATTATGAAATAACTTATAAATAATAAACTTCTAGGTAAATATATTACAAAAGTGATAATATTGGGAATTTTCATATTTTGATTTAATTAATTAGATTAAATTGGTAATATTCTTTTAGTTTTAGAGTAACCAAAAAATTTTCTTATTTTGACTACCACTTTATACACTATTAATTTATATTGGTATCTAAATTAAGGGCGTAAAATACATTGTTTGTGATGCATATACGAATGTATATAGAGTTAACTTTAGTATACCATTGAGTTTGTGTTTTTATAATAAATATTAACGCTGGAGAAATTTGCACCTCATCTTAGTATACAATTTTAACAAATATACTTTATTGCTTAAAAATTTTATATAAGATATTTACCCTTTAATAATATAATAATATACATGATATGCATAGTAGTTAATATTTATAAAAATTTGTGGAAAAGATGAATATTATTAATGATCTATGAAATTCCAGTTATATTAATTTATATTTGATAGAAACGAGTTATAAATATCTATATTATTATAGATATATAGATTTTGTAGAATGTTTTGAGAGAGTTTTATTAAAAGAATATTAAGCATTTAATTTACAACTTTATTAATAACATGATGCTAAATTGCTCTATTGAAGATAAATATAATATCGATAGTTATGCTTATAGAAATTTTTAACATAATTTCATGACTTAATTTGAATCACACATACTCGTTTTTGTAATTTAAGCATTTAGGATAACCGGATAACAGAACAGGTATATATTTATAATTACATAGTTACTGTAAGCTAAAAACAACTTTGCTATTCATTATTTCATATAATATTAAATATATAAACTTTACAAAAAACATATAATTATTGGTTAAGTAAATTAGAATATACTTAATATAACTTAGTAGATAATCAAAGCTAGGTTAAACTAAAAAACGAATTTTTTGTTATTAAGCGATCAAAAAACTCCTTTGAATATTTCAGCTCTTTATAAACCTTATTTTTATTCGAAAATACATTTTATGGTATATCAAAAATAAAAATGAATTTTTCCAATAAATCATTATAACCAAATTTAAAATTTCGAGGTCAAATAAAATCTTACAAAACTGCAGATAGAAATAGTATATTTACATTTATATTTTAATAGAAGCTAGCATAAAATATATAATTTATAAACAAGATAGCGGCGCAATTGGAAAAGTTGATAGAAAAATTTTAACTATACTTCAGCATATATAGCTAAATTCAAACAAAAATAAAAGCTGCAGTAAAAATAAATATTACTAATTATGTAAAAAAAATTCTAAAAATTTTTATTTAACGCATTAATAGCGAAGTAAAATAAGCCAAATTTTTATTTAATTTTTAATTTAAAACGTTGTGATTTAAATTATTTAATTAAAATAAATTAAAAAATTACAATTATGCTTATGATTTAATAAATTATTAGGGATATTATATGTAAATATATGTATATATAAGCGACCATATCTAATAAAATAAAATATACATATATTTAAAAAAATTAACTCACACAATGCTTATTGTTTTTGGTTTTTTAGTATCTTCCTTAGTTCAAGGTCAAGTTGTTCCAGATCAGTATATCGTTTCTTTTAAAAAACACACACGTATCGACTTTGAAGCCAATGTTCAAGCTGTTAAGAATCAATTCATAGGTAGAAGCGAAAGCAATCAAGTTCTTCACAAGTTTGACTCCGTGCTCAATGGAATCAGTGCTAAGTTAGATAGAACTACATTGGAAAGAGTTAAAGCTCTATCAAGTGTTGAGCGTGTTGAAGAAGATGGAATTGTTCAAGTCTCAGCAGTTCAAGATAATGCTTCTTGGGGATTAGCTAGAGTGTCTCAGCGTCCCAAGCTTGGGCCTTCTCCTTACACGTACAAATATGATGACAATGCTGGAGAAGGGGTCAATATCTATATATTAGACACTGGTATCAACATTGATCATGAAGATTTCAAAGGCCGTATTACTTGGGGAATTACTACTGCATATAGATCTCAAGGTGATAATGACTATCATGGTCATGGCACTCACTGTGCTGGATCAGCTGCTGGTACTATTTATGGGGTAGCTAAAAAAGCTAAAATTATTGCTGTTAAAGTATTGGGAGATAAAGGAGGAGGTTTCAGTTCCGATATTATTGCGGGAGTTAACTGGGTAGTGAAAAATAAATCTGGTGTAAAGGGTAATGTAATTTCAATGAGATTAGCAGGTGGTTTAAATGAGTCTCTGAATACAGCTGTAAATGATGCAGTTGATCAAGGTGTCATTAGTATTATAGCTGCTGGTAATTACAACAAAGATGCTTGTGAATATTCACCCGGTAGTGCTAAGAAAGCAATTACTGTAGGATCAATTGATGTTAATGATACAAAAGCCGGAAATTCTAATCATGGACCATGTGTAGGTATTCATGCTCCCGGAGTTAAGATATTGTCTACTTACATTGGTAACAGTACTGCCACAAAAGTTTTGTCCGGTACTTCAATGGCTACTCCTCACGTTGCTGGTCTTGCTGCTACTTTACTCAGTCAAGGAATTCATGCTAATGAGTTGGAGACTAAGCTCAAATCACTTGGTACTCCAGATATTATCCAAGGTCTTCCAGAAAAAACTGTAAATTTGCTTGCATATAGCGGTATTAACTAGTTATTTGACTATTTAATAAAATATTATATTTTTTTAAACTCATTATATAATCTCTGAGCAATTAAAACGAAGTTAATTCCATTTTAATTTTATAATATAAAGTAAAATATTGCCAAAGTATCATTTTCAAAACTAAAAAAAACTATTATTTTATTATTTATTATTAATAATGTATTTATATTTCATCAATTGACTTAAATTAATGCTAGTTGTTGAACTATTTCATCGTAGCCAAAGCTGTAATGCAGAGCATAGAATCTCAAATTTGATCTTTTGCTTAAACATAAATTACGATATTTATAATTTTATTACTATTAATCTAGAGTTTATGACTAATATAATTATACGATATTAAATTATTTATCTCCATTTTAAAATTAATAGCTTGATAATCATTCAAGTTAAATTTATCAAGTATTTATTAAATATAGTATAATATTCTTTACAAAATGCACAGTTAGAGTCCATAAGATTAATTAGAATAAACAGCTAAATACCAAAAATAAAATCAATGATCCTATTTATTATCCTTATAACTAGCATTCGCTAGAAAAATAACTATATAAAAATTTTAAGATCAAGTGAAAGTTCATTTTGATTGTCTATTACAGATAAATTTTATACAATCTGAGTGATATGAGTAATTCTGGTTAATTTGATTCAAATTTTGTAAGAGCTCAGTTCAAAATTTTTATTTTTTATAACCAAGTTTTCATCGTGTATAGTCCTTATTTAATAGAGAAATGATAATAATATCGTATTAGCGTACTATATTATCAACTCTGACTAATAAAAGATACTCTATAATAAGCTTTAAGCAACTAAAAATCAAAAATATTGCGAATAATCCATAAAAAAATTTTGGAAAAATTTGTCCTCGTTTTAACTAGAATCTTTCATATGTCCAATTATATCTAAACTTTGCACATAACTAAATACCTGTGTTTATAGGTCTTTGAGTTTCAGAGTGAGGTGTGACTTGTCTAAAATTTATAAATGAATTATAATCCGATTTTTACATATCACATGTACAATACTATATATTAAGCAAAAGCAATAAACATTATCTAATTTTTAGATTTGACCAACATTTGTTATATGAGAGATTCTGGTTAATTTGACTTAAATTTGTGTGAGCTCAGTTCAAAGTTTTAATTTTAATACAAGTGTATTATTATCATATATAGATATTGAATAAAAAAGAAGAGCTGATAATATCATATTAAAAAGCCATACTAAAAACATTGACCAATAAAAGAGATTGTTGAATAGGCCTTAATCATGTAAAAATCAAAAATATTAAAATTTGCCATATAAAAAATTATGGATCAAATTTCCTCGATTTAACCAGAATCTCTCATATTGATTATAATACTTTTATATTAACATTTAGATTAGATATACTCTCTAAAACATTTATATATTATGTATAATATATATAAATATATTTTTATTAATCATATTCAAATTCTTAATGTTTTAAGTTTCAATATAATAGAAATATTGTTGTGTATAGAGTGAATACAATTAAAAAGAATATAAATGAGTTGTGACAAAATATAACTTGATGCTGGCAGGCAATGCCATGTAGCTTTTATATTATAAAAATGCTATAAAGAAGTAATCGTTTCGGCATAATCACCAGTTTTTCTATAACTTGCTGATATTTTGCTTCTCAATGGATCTCTCATACTGTATTTTAATAGTTATTATAATTTTTTATTTAATTAACTGCTGTGAGAAATATGCAAGCATCTAATATCAAGATTTAACAAATATATTCAAATTACATAGAAAAAATCAAAAAATGCATTAATTATTATTTAACATTTTAATGCATATTATTGCTTTTATTAATAATCTCAATTACCAAAACCGGATATTCCCAATCATATTGATAATTATAGAATTGATAAATTCCTAAATGCCCCACCTATCACTAGACCACAAGGTATTGATCACAGGTTTTTTAAAGTTCGGTTTAATGAGTGTAATTGTATGACTGAAAATATTTATTCCACTAATTAAATTAAAAAATTAATTTAAGCTATTTAGTTCTTAATTCTTATGCTAAAGATTGATGTATATAAGAGCGAAAGGGGTTAGAGAAAATATGTATTATTATTTATTTAAATTAACTTATAACATGTATCTCATAAATTTTAGCTTATTAGTAGCCTCCTTAATTCAAGGTCAAGTCATCCCTGGTCAATATATCGTATCATTCAATAACCATGCTAGAAGCAGTTTTGAATCAAACGTTGAAGCTGTAGAAGCTCAATTCGTTGGCAGAAGCTTAGAAAATCAAGTTCTTCACAAGTTTGATTCCGTACTCAATGGAATCAGTGCCAAGTTAGATAAATCTACTTTAGAAAGAGTCAAGGCTCTCCCCAATGTTGAGTATGTTGAAGAAGATGGAATCGTATACGCTGAAGCAACTCAAGAGAATGCTCCTTGGGGATTGGCTAGAATTTCTCAACGCGAAAAGCTTGGATCTGCTCCATACACCTATAACTATGATGAAAATGCAGGAAAAGGAGTTAACATCTATGTATTAGACACTGGTATCAACGTTGACCATGAAGATTTTGAGGGTCGTCTTACTTGGGGAATTACTACTGCTTCAGATTCTGAAGATGATAATGACTTTAAAGGTCATGGAACTCACTGTGCTGGATCAGCTGCCGGTACTAAGTACGGTGTTGCTAAGAAGGCTAATGTTATCGCAGTTAAAGTTTTAGGAGATGATGGAACTGGGTCTAAATCCGATTCTATTGCAGGAATTAACTGGGTAGTTAAGAACAAGTCTGGTGTCAAGGGCAACGTAATTACAATGAGTATCGGTGGATCAGTTAGCGAGGCTCAAAATAAAGCTGTCGATGATGCCGTCGACGAAGGTATT
>KQ964470.1:55411-67112 GCA_001566745.1 Conidiobolus coronatus NRRL 28638
ATTGCATTGATAAGATAAATCAATATTAGCAACTCAGCATTAAATTACATGTTATACTTTTAGCTTGTATTAACAATTTGTTAATATTCACTTTTAGATATCATTGATCTAATGCGTTAATAAAGCTATATTTTTAGTAATTGCATGTATTAAATTTGAAACAAAGAGGACAAAAAGAAGTTAATTAACCAAGGCGGGATTATTTGACAAAGATAATTCAATATTTACAACACTTATTAGAATAATAAAGTTTTTGCTCGGGTTAATGTTTAATATAAAGTGACTAATCAAGCTATTAAATGGACAACTCCAATAGTAAAAATCTCAAACTTTAGTATTATTAATTAATTCTTTTATCACTAATTATTATAAAATTTTTTAGAATCGTGGTAGAAATATTAGTGAGGTGACATATAGCATATTGTTTTAGTTTTAGAGATCTGGAATACTTAATTATACATAATATCATTGATACATATAAGGCATTAAAGATTAAAAAGTAGATCGCTTATTGAAACTTTCTAATACACAAAGCATTTCAAAATTATAAGTGATTAATAATATCAATAGAAACTGAATACCTCTCAAACATAAAAATTATTACACTTTATGATATTTGCATATAATACCGCTAAAGTGGATACTATAAATAATTCTGTACTTGAGTGCGCTAAATTTCTTATATATATATTGCTACAAATTTTAGCGAATAATCGAGTATTAAGAGAATTAAAAAGATATTTATAGATTTATTTATTAAGTCGCTTTGTATAATATATACAGCTTTAGCGATGGAAAGCTAAACTAATCATGAAATAATTGACCAACGTTTAAGCATTAAAATATTAAATCTATATAAACTTTATTAAAGATATTTTTTCTTTATAAGAAAAATGGGTGTATATTTATAAACTCATTAGCAATTTATCGAATAATAAATGATTTAAACAAGCACTAAATTACACTTATAATTATAATATTTAGCTATTTTCTAGTTGTTAATCAAGTTAATTGAGAATTTAATACAAAGTCACATTTATTATTATGCTAAGAATTTTTAAAGTTTTTTAACTGATCAGATCTAAATAATATGCAAACTACTAAATGTCGTTAGATTTTTTTTGTAATTTATATTACTGATAGGATAGAATAGAGCTGTGTATTCTCTTTTATTATTTGCGAATATTTCACTCTATTCATTTGGACTATATAACTTAATATAAATACACGATATATATCTATAAAATGACTCAATTTATTTTCAATCTCATAACTAGCTGATCTGTCAAGATAGAAAGATTAAAAATCAACAAATTTCAAGCCACCTTAAAAATAAACTTTATAGAGGTCATTTGAACACTAATAAAAAAGTTTCGATATATCATATGATAGACTAGTAATTAGATATAATAGAACGTTATTTAACAATATAATTTTTTTACTAAATGTAGTATAATATCTATTAAACACAACACTAATATATTAGGACATATTAATCTCTTTAAAGCTTTTGATATCTTTAGAATCTAAAATAAATCACACACACAATTAATATCCATTAATTAAAATTCGAATTTATAAGGTATAGATTTAATTATTAGCATTCTATTTTAATGTAAATGATATTCTATTAGTGTTATTACTATTATTATTCTAATTACTATAAATTGACCTTTATTAATATTAATATTAATAGATTGTTATCTTTATTTAGCGAGTTTTTTGCTAAATAACAAAATAAACTTCTGTTGATATTTTTGAAAACTTTAACTTATTAAAAAGTTAATTTTTAACGGGTTTAGTATATAATAAGAAGTATTGAATTAAAAATAACTATAACAATGTGATCTCTATGTAAATTTATATCATTGCACTCGTTTATGGCACTAGCTCAGAAGTGTGTATACTTTTTCGCTTACAGTTTATTCGCTCAATATTGTGCTAAGTTTTATAGAAAAATAAGGTCCATATTCCGGTGTAACCCTTGGATTATTAATGATAGTCATAGAAAATTCTCAGTATTTAGCTAAAAAATATATGAGAATAATACTTTGCTGTACTCCGCCACTATGCTTAATAATATTGACTGCTAACCTTAAACTGGAGCACATTAATTAAATATGACACTGTAAGCTTTTATTAATGCAGATCTGCTACTATTGCCAAATACTCCATTTAGCGAAATTTGATTAAAAATTATAAAACTTGATTAATTTGCAAAAAAGCATTAAAAAGTATTAATAAGATAAAAAATCCAATCATAAGAAATTGATGACATATTATTGACAATAAAGTACTCCTGATTGGCTAAATTGCACATAGTCTCATCAGGTTGAGGTCATGGTAATCAATGAAAATAGTTGGTGGATCTTAACCTTGTACTTATATAAATAGCCATTGATTTCGTATCAGATAGCAAGCTTAATAGTTTTCAAAAATACTACGTAACTTACAAAGATTTATCATGTCAGATTTAGAAACTAAGTGTGTTAATACCATTCGTTTACTCTCTGCCGATATGGTTAGAGCTGCTAACTCTGGTCATCCTGGTGCCCCTATGGGTTGCGCTCCCATGGCTCAAATTTTATATGGTAAAGAAATGAACTACAATGCCAAAAACTCTTCCTGGGTAATATTCTTTAAACTGCAGTAAAACATAGAAAAGCTAATTGAAGTTTAGATCAATCGCGATCGTTTCGTCCTTTCCAACGGACATGCCTGTGCCTTACTCTACTCTACTCTTCACTTAGCCGGTTACGACTTATCTCTTGACGACCTCAAGAGCTTCCGTCAACTTGACAGCAAGTAAGTATTAAAAATTGTTGAAAATATGCAATATTAATTAATTATTTAGATGCCCTGGTCATCCTGAAAACTTCTTAACTGACGGTGTTGAAGTCACCACTGGTCCTCTTGGTCAAGGTAAACTATTTTATTACACGCTTAATATCTCGATAACAAACACAATTTAAAGGTTTCTGTAATGCTGTTGGTTTAGCCATGGCTGAAGCCCATCTTGGTGCCACTTATAACAAGCCTGGATTCAATCTCATTGATCACTACACCTACGTCCTCATGGGTGACGGTTGTAACCAAGAAGGTGTTGCTAGTGAAGCTGCTTCCCTTGCTGGCCATCTTAAATTAGGTAAATTAATTGTCCTCTACGACGATAACCTTATCCAAATCGATGGTGAAACCAACTTGGCTTTCACTGAAGACGTTCTTAAGCGTTATGAAGCCTATGGTTTCCACACTCAATCTGTTGACAACGGTGACTCTGATTACAGCGCTTTATCTCGCGCCATCGAGGTTGCCAAGTCTGTCACTGACAAGCCCTCTTTAATCAAGGTCCGTACCACCATTGGTTTCGGTTCCAAAGACCAAGGTTTAGAAAAGACTCACGGTTCTCCTCTTCAACACGATGACATCGCTAATGTTAAGAGCAAGTTCGGTTTCTCTCCCGAAGAAAAATTCCAAGTTCCCCAAGAAGTTCGCGGTTTCTGGGAATCTCGCATCCAAGAAGGTGAAAGAAAGAATCAAGAATGGAACGACCTCTTTGCCAAGTACAAGCAAGAACATCCCCAACTTGCCGCTGAATTCGAAAGAAGAATCCAAAACCGTCTCCCTGAAGGTTGGGAAAAGAACTTACCCACTTTCCCTGCTGACGAAAAGGTCACCGCCACCCGTAAGTTCTCCAACTATGTCATCAACGCTGTCGCCGATGTTTTGCCTGAACTCATTGGTGGTTCTGCCGATTTAACTCCCTCTAACTTAACCCAATGGAAGTCTGCTAAAGAATTCCAACACGAATCTAGTGGATTAGGAAACTACGCTGGTCGCTACATTCGTTATGGTGTCCGTGAACACGGTATGTTTGCCGTTAACAACGGTATTGCCGCCTATGGTGCTGGTTTCATCCCCTTCGGTGCTACTTTCCTTAACTTTATCAGTTACGCCTTAGGTGCCACCCGTTTAACTTCTTTATCCCTTCTTCAAGGTATTGCTGTTATGACCCACGACTCCATTGGTTTAGGTGAAGATGGTCCTACTCATCAACCTATTGAAACTTTAGCCACTCTCCGTGCTACTCCCAACTCTTTAACTTTCCGTCCTGCTGATGGTCATGAAGTTGCTGCTGCTTACTATGCTGGTATTACCAACCGTCACAAGTTCACTGTTATCTCCTTATCTCGTCAAGAAGTTCCTATGATTCCTTCTTCTTCTCTTGAAAAGGCTCTTAAGGGTGCTTACGTTGCCTATGAATCCTCCAAGGATACTCCTGATGTCATCATCACTGCTACTGGTACTGAAGTTGCCATCGCTGCCGATGCCCGCAAGATCTTAGAAGAACAAGGTCTCGGTGTCCGTGTTGTTTCTTTCCCTTGTTTCCAACTCTTCGAAGAACAATCTATTGAATACAAAGAATCTGTATTCCTTCCCGGTACCCCCGTTGTCAGTGTTGAAGCTCTTACTACTTTCGGTTGGGAACGTTATTCTCACTGCTCTCTTGGTATGACCACTTTCGGTTGCTCTGCCCCCTACAAGCAAGTCTATGCCAAGTTCGAACTCGTCCCTGAAAAGGTCGCCGAAAAGGCTCAAAAGGTCATTGCTTACTACAAAGACAATGGACTTAATGTCCCCAACTTACTTCGTCGTCCCAACTTCGACTATGTTGCCCACGGTTTCCATTAAATTAGCTGAATAAGGTGCATTGATGAGCTGCCTTAAATCTGTATTCAATTGAGATACTTAATCATATACGTAGTAAATAAAACATAATAATCCACATTAATAACACAGTAGTCTACCTAAATAACACGCACATAAGCTTCTATTTGAACATAAATATGCTACTTTACTCATAAATCACTATATTGTATAAATTTAACCTACTCTTTCTCAAAGTCATTGTTCGACTTCAATTCAGTATATATTATATACTATATACTTCTATTGCCACAAGTATATTATAAGCTTAAACTTGGTTATGAATCTTGTAATAAATTGCTAGCTAAACGTTTACTTTAGTAGTTAAAATATAAATATATATTATTTCTAGCTAACAATTAGGTGTATAATGTATTTTGATATACATATTATTACTTTCAAGATAACCATAGTAGTCACATAATAAAAATTTACGAGTTTTTAGCAAATTTTTTGCAAGAATTACTTAAATATTGCAAATTTTATTTGTTATCATATAATTTTTATCAAGTTGAACCATTACTGCAGAAAATCACATTAGAATATTTTTGCTTACAAGAATATAAGCGGCTAAGTCTAATTTTGGCGTTTATCTTATAATGTAAAAGGTAAAGCACATTGATATGAGACGAGCTAAATTTTGAAAGAGTTAGCTTAGCTATAAGGTAATATAGTATATCCAAGCCTAGTAATACGTCATAAAAATGATGGGTCTATTAAAATACCCATTCACTAAATTATGGACGGCATCTAGCTTACTGCAACTGACTGATCGCTTTTCGGGATGGCACCCTTTTAGTCTTTTTATTATCGGGAATATTACTATTTGTCAAAAACTTCAACTCTAATTTATTTGTCAGTCCCACAAGCATTATTCTAAAAATTCTTAATTCTAAGTTATTTACTAATTAAGAAATCTTCAATAAATTTCGGGTTTAAGATTTGATAAGTCAAAATTAGTAAATTTCAAATAACCACTTTACACTCGCGTGGTAATATCAGGTGAAAGTAAGATAGTTTTATTGGATAAAAATTTGGTCACAACATTTTTGTATGAGAATTAATTTTATTTGATACAGGGGTAGATTTTATTAGCGGCTTGTAAAGTTACACATTGAATACTTGGTATTTGATCGTTGTATTGGTGAATTGTTTGTGCTAAAGTTGTTTATAGTTTAGTAAATACAATGCCAAAATTGCGCTATTTCATATTAATTACTCTCGCTTTAAAGCAAAAAACACTTCAAATCTATTCTTGGACTAGTGATCAAGCAAATCATTATTTCAGAGTTGATTGGTAGTATTAATTGATTTAAATTTGCCATCAATTCTAGGCTGTGTCCTCTAACTATTTAATTATTTGTCGATTTTTAATAACTCAACCACAATTATATCATCTTCGCTTTTGGTTTCATTAATTTCACCCTTTGCAAGTATAAATTTGATAAAAATCACTTCATTTAAAATTAATTTTGAATTAATACAGGTCTAATACTCTTTTAATTGATAATCCTGGATTAAATAAAATTTATTTTCTCCTATATTTTACAGCTCTCTTATTATTAATTGTATATAATCCGTATTCATATATATCACCACTTAATTAATTCATATATCGATACATATCCTTACTTGTAAATTTATTATTAAATATGGCTGTTGAAGAATTTGTTACTGGTAATATTATTGTCTGCACTTGTTTGTCATAAAACTGATTTGTTTTAGAATGGCCTTCTATTGAAGAGAACAAAGAATTTAACGAGCATTTAAAAACTATGTCCTTATTAAACTCAAGCTCACCCTTTTTAAAGGCTTTAAATATGCCTATACCTACTGAATTTGAAGATTCCGAAGATTATATTAAAAAACTAGGTAATTAATATTGCTCGTTACAAAAATTTTGCAATTTAACTTGAAATGTAGAAAGAAAGCTAAATAAAATTAAATCAAAGCCCCCTATACATGCTCAAGTATTAACAGACGCTGGAAACTTCTATTCTAAAATCAGTGGTACATATACCTTATAAAAGTATTATAAATTTATAATATTAATTATTCATAGTGGATGATTTATTAGCTGAAAGTATTAAAAACGAAGATGCTACTAGCGCTCCAGTTGCTGAAGGGAGGACAAGTGATGAATACAATAGCGATATAGAGGGACAGAATTTACTAAATTCTACCGATAATCGTACAAGTATTGAATCAAATATGAGCGACGCACCTTTGCTAGCTGATAGCCCTACAAACACAAAATCAGTTAAAAAAGCTCAAGATTATTTAGCAAAACCTCCTGTTTGGAAAAAGCTGCTCTCATGCTGTATTTACGTTGACAGCGATGATGACTAGACTATCATACAATATTATTTATACCATTAAAATTAAACATCTCTAATTATTGTGCATTATCCATATTATTATAACTTTATTTCTATTCTCTTATTTGTGTTCAAAATTAAAAAGGGAATAAGGTTTGATTTTCCTTTTGAGTTGGGTTAAAATAACCATAAAGTCCAAATCTCCTAGATTTTATAGCTATCTAATATTAACTCAATTTGGCTACTCTTAATTTGCTTACCAATTCGCTAGTTCTGTTATAATTAAACTATCTAACAGTCTAAACCTAATACATCAGTTTATCATTCTAATTAATTATTGTGAATACTAGTTGTATGTAACTGATATTAACTAGTTATCACAAGAAATGGAATTACTTCAAAATCAAGCCCTGAATCAAATGAGGTGGTAAAACTAATCCTGATTTCTGTGAAAGGGCAAATTTACTACTGATAAGCATCTTGAAAGGTATGAAGTAATGTGGATAGCGACTATAACTTATTTAGAAAAACAAAATTAGTTAAACCTTTACATTAATGAATCGCTGTAAATACGATTTACACTGTAATATTATTAATAAATATTTGTTAATAGTGTTGATTTGTAAAATGTTTCTAAAACAAAGAGTCACACTGTTTAATATTTTGATATATGAAATGATATACTACAGGTTTTATGAGTTTATTGTACAAAATTGAAAAAGTAAATGGTAATCGAATGTATATATGTGTGTTGAATCTAAATATAATTAGTTGAGTTTAAGCAGAAACAGGAGGCTTGAAATGCTGAGAAAGAAGTTGGGTTCCGTTATTTGGAGCAAACTCAACTCCTAAAATATCGGTTAATAGACCGTATACTTCAAGGTTCTGGAATGGAGATAAAGGTTTAACATTTCCCCCACTTATTTGATTGAAATAAGGACCGTTTGCAATAAATAGCGCTCTCATATCTGGGTGCGTGTTATCATATCCATGTAACCCAGCAGGATGGAAGAGTTGGGTAGAATCTGGGTACTCTTTATGCGTGGTAAATGCCCATCCTGACTCTTGAATACCAACAATTGGTGGTATTCTCATATTGTTTTTGAAATGGAAGTGGTCAGGAATTTCTTCGCGAAGGTATACGTCCCACTTAGAAGTTGAGTTGATTTTTCTCTTTAATTGGTTATAAATATCTTGAACTTTGGACAAGTCTTTGGGAGTTATACCGGCAAGAGGATATAAGTGAGTATCAGCAATTAGATCAGTGTCGATATAATCGTCCAAATAAATAACATTTTTGTTGTCTACTTGGGCCATCCCATGGTCACTAACAAGTATCACGTTAACTATATCATTTAAATTTCTTGATTTTAATTCTTCAGTTAAATATCCAATCATTTGATCTACGTTCTGAACTTTTTCCTTAACAATGTCTGAATTAGGGCCATAATTATGACCTGCAGTATCAACATCGCTAACATAAACTCCAATGAACCCCGGTCTGTCTTGACTTGGTAAATCAAGCCAGCCTAATACTTGATCCATTTTTTGAGTCAATGTGAATTTTTTAGAAAAAGGCTCCATATAAGTTGGCTTATACTTTTTAATTGTTGTTTCACATCCGGGCCACATATGAACAGCGGCTTTGACATTATTCCTTTCAGCAGTTACCCAAATCTAATTTTTATTAGTAAGATGTTAAAATAAAGATATATAAATACTCACGGGTTCACCTCCCCACCAAAATGAGTCGTGGCTATCTTGAGGATGAGTATAGTAAAAAGTTTTCTTGAGAGTAGGGTCAAAGAAGCTATTTCCAACAATTCCGTGACTTTCTGGGTATAATCCGGTAACAAGAGTATAATGATTAGGAAAAGTAATTGACTAAACATATCGTAAGTAAAATTTATAACAATATGAGTAATAAAATAATTACTGGAAAGCTTGGTATCATATAAGGAGCTTTGGTGGCTGGAATTTCATTTGTTAATTTTTTAAAAAAAGTATAATAATATTTAATTACCAAATTTTTCCATATTTGGGGTACTGTTAGTACTAAGGTAATCAGGTCTAAAACCGTCCAAAGAAATCAAAATAACGGTTGGAGTAAAAATATGGGTGCCATTATTCATAGTAAATCTTAATAAACTCTTTGAAATTACTTCTAACTCAGGAAAATGCCCAAAACATAGTTTGACTATAGAATGAATTAATACAGCCAAAACTCCGAAAATCAAAGTATAAAATATCATTTTGCTTAGTAATTCTGAATTAAAACAAGATTTTTTGGTCTAAAATAAGTAACAAGTTAACACAATACAAGAGGCAAATAAATATATTCTTTACTTTAGGCTCATTATCTTCCAAATTATCTGTATTGCTAAGAATTTGATTTTCTTCGTCAACAAGCTGGGAATATTTAGCCTCTTGAAAAATTCTCATCATTTCAAGTAAAAATTTATGTATTTATATTATTAGTTAATTAGATTAAAACTATATTGATGGTGATTAACAGGAATAAGAGTGGTTATTTTATGTGGTCTGTATTAAAGATTAATGGAATTGGAGGTTTGATTAGTAATTCTAAATTTGGGTAAAGATTGCAAATTATTCAGGGGTTTTAGTTGATAGTTGGAGGCAGGCTCTCTGATTGGTTGAATATAAATTAAATATATTGTAAAGTTTAGAATGTAAATATTAGAAGTCGTTTCATTTAATTCTATAGAACTTGTAATATTTTTATAAAAACCTATAACTATTTAATATATATTACATATAAGTGATGCTATATATACTATTGTAATGTTTTTCAATATCTTTGTAAACTTTTTCTGTCTAAATGATACGATTTGAAATTTTTGAATAAAGCCAGTAAATAATGGTTGTTTAGCATATCTTGGTTTTTAAGTATTGGTAACTAATTTATATGTTTAACAAATATAATATCTACAATTAATACATAATTTATTGACAAAAATGTTGACAAGCATAAAAGCATTTTATATGATGAAATAATAGTAAATATGCAAACAATTTAGATGAATTGATTTTCATTATTTAGCTTAAAGTTCACTTTAAAGCTTTTCAAGAAGCTTTAAAAATTAAAGTATCAATAGTATGTGCGGTGATTAATAGATATCTTATTCTGGAATATAATATTCATTAATTATATGATAAGTTAGCATATTCATAAAATTATCGATTTAAAATAAAATTTGATTAATTAAAATTAAAATAGATTAATCCAAAATCTAACTAAACTCAAAAGATGATGTAACTTAAATCATTATCTTTCTTTTACTATAATCAAGCTAAAATTATTTTTTATAAATATGACTCAAGAAGATAAAGGATTAAATGATGTGTTATTAGAACTAAATAAAGTAAATATAATTATCAGACTATATAGTATAGGCTAATTTTTCTAATTATAGATGGGAGATCTTATAGAGGATATTGCTGATTCCGTGGCAGATCAAGTAATCAATATATACTATTTTCAAAAAAAAATACATTAACAGAAGCAATTAGGTTATGAAAGTTGGTACCATACCTAGTGAAAGTAATCTCACACTAGACGAAGATAATAATAAAGAGCGAAAAACTCTTGTAGCTTCACTGTTACGACCTATGCCATTTTTGAAGAGTTGCAACGAAATTTATAAAAGCAATCAGAATTCATACAAATAATATATCTTCGCTATATTAAGATTGCTCTGAATTATTTGACACTATCTTTATTATACCATATGAGCTGTAGAAATAATATAGTATTCACGATTTTAAAATAATTTTTGAATATAATTTTATTAATTAATAAATCGCCGTACAATTTTAAAAACATGCACTTATTTCTATCATAAAGTTATTATTTTATCAATCTTTGATATCATATCATATCTTATTTTTAAAAATTTATATATAATCGAAAAAAAATATAAAGATATATTATTAAAAATAAAGCATTTCGCTTAAGCTATGTTAAATATTATTTATGGGTTTATCATCCATCTAAGCAATCTTATTTCAGCTATTTATACTTAAAGTAATTAATAAATTTCACTAGATATCCTAGAGTTATAGCAGTTATATAATAATATTTATTGAAGATATTATTTTATCAATCTTAATATTATTTTTTAGCTTATTAAACTCAGCACCAATTATTCATAAAGCAAGCTTTATATTTTCAATTAAGCTATTTTTTCAAACAAATAAATTCAATATTATATAATAATAAACAGTGATATCAGCAGACGATCAAAGTTATATTATGTAAAATGATTGAAATATAATTATTATTTCAATTAAACAACTAATAATATACAATATAATTATATATCAAAGTCAATTAGTGAAAATAAATAATAAATCTAATAATAATAGATTTTAGCCAGTTGAAGATTCGAATCAATACGAGGCAATTAATTCAAGATTAGATAAAGGCTAACACACAATTTATCTTCACTGAGTAACAACTTGGTTACAGATAAAATTTTAGTAATAAAAGTAAAATTTTATTGTTGTTCAGTGTTGTTGCAATTTTTTAACAATTTTTGTTTACAATTATTTAAAGATTTAGATTTTAATAAAATTTATTATGGGATTATATTTTGATTCTTTAGGAAATTTGTATTGTTTAAGCTTTGTTGTTAAAAAGATATAAAATATAATGT
>KQ964470.1:73541-89741 GCA_001566745.1 Conidiobolus coronatus NRRL 28638
GCAGTTCATCAAATTGGAGTATATTATGACTTTCTTTAGAATGAAGATTTGAAGTGTCTGACTATACTAAAATTATTGAATCTAATTGGTAATTATTTATGTTATAAAGATAAAAATTTCAAGGTTAATACTGCTAAAGTTCAAATTAGAACTGTGCGAGCTATTTAAAATTTATAACTAATAAAGCATAAAATACTTGAATATAATATTGTAATAGTTTGTATAATTAATATTAAAAATAACGTTTAAAGTTAATATTTTGTTATTTAATTCAATTGTAAAAAAAGTGGTTTGAATTTTGAATTTTATAATTCGTTGGTAGAGCGGACCTATAAATAGATAATTAATAAATTATAATAGTAGGTTATATAAAAATACTTACAACACGACGTTCGTTAGTGGCGGTGTTGGGGTCATTGCCTAATTCAGCTCTTAAACCGTCGAAGGGATAAGATCTACGAACCTATAATTTTAAATTAATAAAAAGATTTTAAAATAAATTATAAAAGTTATTACAGCAGGGCATTCTGGGGCCCAGAAAGAGTATACATAAATAGCAGAGGCAACAAAGCCAGCAACGCATAATAATTCGAATAAAGCTTTGTTAGCAGGGTAATCATGTTGATCAGGAGCCCAAACAGATAAAACTTCATCTTGCTCGTTAATCTAAATTATTTAAATATTAACATTTTTTGCTTAAAAAGTAAAAGAATAAAGAAATTACGGGATCTTCTAAATTACGACGATCTTGTTGATCTTGGTAGTGCCAAGGATTTTTGTGTTGAGCGTAAATTCTAGGTAAATTGGGATAATTATCAGGTAATTGAGGATCAGAAACGTATTTAGGTTCTCCTCTTAAGCCATCAACTTTAGTTTGAACCATTCTCAAACTTTGAACACCATTTCCACGGACTAATTTAGTGCTTAATCTTAAAGTGTTGCGAAGTAACATTTTTAATAATATTAATTTATTAGGTAAAGATCAATATTTATTAATGACCTAAACCACTGCACAATCAATCATAATATAAATTTAGCATTATTTATGGGACAAATGGTTTTTGATTATCAGTTAAATTGATCTAATCAATCTGTCACAAAAATTATGTATTATAGCTATAAGATGATGAATTAAACTAAGTTTAGAGCTTTAGATAATTACTGATATATCAGAACTCGCTTAAGAGATCATAATTATTTCTATATATAGTTATTATCTAAAATTTTAATTTTGAAATATCTAGGAAAATATGCGGTGGTAAAATAACGAGGGCGCTATTGCTTGAATGTTGCTATTGACTCTTAGCAAGTTTATCTCTTTCTATCTTGATTCGTTATATAAGAGGATACTTAGTTTTAATTAGCTGTTCGGTAAGTAAAAGATTGTTGCTTACTTTTTAGCTATATAAATATTAAAATGAATATTTCTAGCACTATTATTCTCAGAAAATATATCAAATTGTTTTGAGAGATAGTATATGAAAGATTATAGCTACTTTGGTTCAAATTTTGTATGAGCTCAATTTAAAATTTTAATTTTTATAACCGAGTTTTCAACGTATATAGCCCGTGTTTAATAGAAAATTGATGGCAATATCATATTAAAACACTATATTACCAACTTTAACTAATAAAAGTTACTTTTTAATAGGCTTCAAGCAACTAAAAATCAAAAATATTGCAAATTTGCCATATAAAAAATTTTGGTCAAATTTTCCTCGTTTTAACCTGAATCTTTCATATAGCATTGATTTGTTATTAAGATTTCTATGTAATGAAGTCTTAATAATAAACTCTAATATTTTTATCTAAACAGTTTATTTTTTGCTTTATAAAGACTAGTATTCGTTTTACCTTAGAACTTAAAGTTAAATATTTAGATAGTTATTAAAACTATAGATATTTTTTAAATAGTTTTTATATTATTAAAAATAAACGAAATCAAAAAGAAGGTTTAATGTTTGACTTGATACGTTTTCATCATATTGATGGTGTTTATACTTGAAGTTATTTTTTGGTAACCGCTCAAGCAAAAATAGTATGTTATAACTATATTTGAGAGGTAAGTATAAAGCTTCAGCTAATTCAAATAGGCAAATTAATGGCAATCAAACATTGCTAGATTATATCTTATATAGCTAATTTGAAATATATTTTCAATATTTGTTATAATAAACTACACCTTATTTTGTACTTGATAAGAGTAGATTATTATGATTAATATATATTCGTAATTATGGATATAATATCGATGACGTATTAAGATTTATTTAAATAGCAATTTAAGCTCTCTTTTGGATAATAACACAATTTAATAATCCTGCATCTGTCAAAGTTTGTGAGTCATCTTCCAATACACGGTTGGGAAATTGTGTATTGATAGTAAATGAAATATCGGGAGTAGAGCTATATAAATTTAATAGGATTAGTTTTTGTAGTAATACTCTAATTTTTATAACCTACCTAGATAAGAATCCACGGAGATCTCCTACAGTATTAGAGTGATTAAATTTAACTACTTTTCTAGTACCATCCATTAATCTAAATTGGATCGAAGTTTGAGGAAGACTGGGGTCAACTTCATGAGTTACATTTTGTGAATTTGAAGCAGGTTTGGGAGCAGATGAGCTTGAAGCAACTGTAGGTAAGGGGCTAAAATAATTAGAATATAGTTTAACATCATTTTTTATAATTACCTTCCGAGTCTTTGACCTTGTCCAGAAAACGATTTCATTGGGAGCTTTGGAGGTGTATAATCTTCGTCTGTCTTTTGGGATAGCTTTAAATCAACATGTTGTCCAGGAGAGACACCCATTAACTCACGAGGAGCTACACTAAAATATTATGAGTTAACTATTTTCATGATTTGACGTTTCAAATTACCCTGATTCAATTGATTGAAGTAGCTTAGTGGCTTCTTCTGTGCCATAAGGTAAGAATCGATCTTCCCCAAATAGAATACCGTTTCTGTATACAGTAAGAGATCTTTCAACAGGTTCATTGTTTTCACTAGGCTGACTAGATTGTGATGTTGAAGGTTGTTGTGGGGCTGAAGGAGCATCTAAGCGATATCCTATAAAAATATGGTTATTTTAAATTATTCATAATATTAAATATGTGCGTTACCGTGTCCCTGGAATCTTGGAGGGCTATTACCAGCAGCCCTTTCTGGCATGTTGGCAGCACTAAAAATATTGGTTTTAGCTACTTATTTATTTTTAAAATAATTAGTATATATACTTTTCAGTAGCTTGCTTCAAAATTGAGTCCAATAAGTTTCCAGTTTCAGGATTAAAGTCTGGTGGAAGATTAACCATAGTTCCTCTAATGCAGCCTTATTAGCTGTTTAATTTGAAGAAAATAATTATGCTTACGATTTTTCGCCACCTGTATAAACATTTTGACCCTTTTTTTCTTCATCTTCATTTTCACTATTTAAGTCTGCTAAGCTTCTGAAACGGCTAGCAGGTCTAAAGCTTGTTAGTTATAAATCATTATAGGGACATGTTTAAAATACTTTGAAGTCTGAGAGGTTGACTGGTCAAAGAAGCCTTGAGAGCTTGAAGCTTGAGGTTCTTGAGAATCTACCAAATCTGAATGAATATCTTCAGAAGTTGGGTCTTCAGCTTGAGAGGTATAATATTGCTCGACTGCGGCCTATATAAAAGAATTAGAAAGATGAATTTTGATTGTGAAATGTAGGCTGTGAAATTTGATTACGTCTATATCATAATTGGTAGCATTTAAATAAAATTCAGCAGTTTCAGTAGAGGAATTAGTTAATGAAATAAACTGAGCAATTAATTCTGAATGGTCAGCCATATTTTTTAGAATTACTATTATTAATTTAAAGAAAAAATAATAACAGTATCAAAAACTATTCAATAATAAATAGTTCAAACAAAATGATGTAATGAAATTAATCAATTTGTATAATTTGTCCCATAATATGTTAATAAAAAACATTAACATAAAAACTTCAAACTTGGAAATTCAGGAACGATGACAAAATCAGATAAATTTAATATATATTACATACATTTTTTACTTCCAATTTATTGATAAATTTCACATATATCTATTTAAACGCTAACACTTTTTATAAAATTAATGACGTCAAATAATTGGGATTGGAAAAAAGCTATTCCAGATGATTGGATCCAGCAATCATTGTAAGAATTTCAATTTAAACTTTTATTTTGTACTAAATATTGTTTATTTTAGAGTATATGGTTCATTCTCAAGATTATATAATACCTTCATATCACCTAATTTAATGGTAAAGCCTGAAACATTTGAATTTCTCCTTGATAACAAGTATTTTTCGCTACATGAGCCTTTCGATTTGTTTGTTGAAGAAATAGGAAGCGCTCCCAAAGCTTTAAATATTCCTAGTTCAGTTACTTTAAACGGTAAACAGTATAATGTTCACAGTCACGAAAAAGCTATATTGGAGCTTGCTCACTCTCAACTAAACTGGAATGACTCTCAAAAGCCTATATTTTGGTTTAAAAAATTTATTTTTAATGCAAATGAGCACTCACATCAATGGTTAAAAGAGTTTACTAAAGGATCAGTCAGTATCTTAGAAAATGATTTTAAGCGTCAAGTTTGTCAATACTTTATAGAGTTTTATTATCAAGAAAAAATCAGTTTATTCAACCTATTAACTGCTATTATTTTATCAGCAAAGGATGAAACTAATCATTTAAATGATTTAACTTCCAAATTCGTTAATAAGCATTTCAAAGATGACTCTAGCGTTACAAGTCAAATATCGTTAATGATTAAAAAATGCGTAGATCAACTCTGTAGTATTTCTAATACAAAATATCAATCATATAATTTGTTAAACGATTTCTCCTTATTTCAAAAATCTATCGTTTTATTCCTCTCAAGCCTGGCAACGCACTACCCTTCAGTAAGCAAAGATTTGCTACTATCATTCACAGATTGGATAGTCAAAGATAAAAAGCTCGAGATTGACAATGGTTACAGTACTTTGAATGAAGGAAGCTACTCTACTCAGCTTTTAGAGACCGCAAAATCTTTAGTCTTCTTACATTTGTTAGATATTGAATCATTAATTACCGAATTACAAAACAATCATTCAGATTCAGCCCATATTTTAACTAAAAATCCTGATTTGATAGATTCTATTACTGAAAAAATTTGCGAATTGAGTGATTACGAAGACCACGCGCTAATCGTTTCTGTTTGGGGATTGATTTTAAAGAACTGTTTTAACACATTATTCAAGAAAAACCATATGATAAAATATCAAACCCCTGTAGCTAGCAGTTTATCTGCAATTTTAAACACTTTAAACGAAGAATATGAGATGGAAGATGTTTTGTCTATTTTGAACTTGAACCAAGCATTCTATAAGTATCAGAGGTATATAGACATAATGAATAGCTCTCTTAATCCGCTCAGTATTCCAGCCTTTTTGAAAGATCTCTCTTATTTTATACTTTCATTCATTGATACATTCCCCGGCTATTCTACTCATAGTCAGATAGTAGACGCATTCTGTACAATTGTTGGAACCAATTCAGAAATTGCTCAAGAAATATGGTCTTCATCCAACCCTGGAAAATCCGTTATTATTGACGCAGCAAAAAATGTCTTCCCATATGATTTATCTACTTATTTGAAGATTGTTACAGCTTTTATTGAAGTTTTGCCTGAAAGCTCCATCATTAGCGAGCTTAACTCTTTCTCTACGCTTACTCTTCCTATTCACGATTCGCAGAAATCATACCTTAAACCTACAGACGACTCTGATATCAATGGCTCAACAGTTAACTCGTTTAAAGATTTTAATGTTCCCCTCACACACTGGAAAGTTCCAATTGGATCAAAAGGATCTACCATCAAAGATTCAAACCCCGTCCTAGTTCAATTCGATTATCAATTTTCAGTTTTCGATTATATACTAGATGTTTTGGACTATTTATCTAGAACTGAGTATACCAATGGAAACTTTACAACTTCTCAACAGCCTATTTTTGTCGAAGATGTCGTAGTTGCGTTAAGATATGTGTTAGATGGGCTTCCATATTTCTGCCCAGGATTGGTATATGAAGAAAATGAACAGCAATCATCGTCTTACTGCTCAAAATCTCCATATCAAATTCTAAATTTGATACTACAAATTATCAACTATAGCACAAATAATCACTCAAAATTCGATAACGAGTCTATTGCTTGCTGTTTACAAATTTTAACTCAACTCGTGCCTAGATTTTCAAAAGAATCTTGGGAACTCATTCATAAATATGGTCTTTTACGACAGGACCCTGTTTTGGCTAACTACTTTTTACACTTGGGAAATAGTCCTTCGGAAATGATTTACTCTAAGATTAAAGAAGAAATTATTCTTGGCGATTATAATGTAACAATTGGGTTTTTGGACCTAATCAACACTCTTAACCAATCTATTGCTCAGCACATGTATCAAGGAGATTCTGATATTAGTAAAAATATCCTTGAAGACATGAAGACTGGTATTAAGTTCATTTATTCTTCAATTTTCAGCTCTCATCTCTTTTGGAAGTATAATAATCCAGAGAATAGAGCTAGAATTGGAACCCTTTGTATTAGTGTTTTCTCTCTTTGCTTTGATTTGAGTACAAAGCAAAGCGATTTGACAAAAAAATTCACCAATATTGAGCTTTATTTATCAAATGCTATTTATTTATTTGTTAGCGATTCAAAAGCAGCTATAATTCCATTAATGGATTTAGTTGATCAATACCAAAGCCTCTTAAACGAAGAGCAGCCTACTGGAGCCAATGCTCTCTTTGATAACTCTTTAGATTGTGTGGATCATTTGGAAACCATCTTGAGCTTCTTTTCCCGTTTAGTTCAGCATCAGCTTTTGACCAAAACTTCTAACTCTTCAAATGAGCTGATTGCCATGTTCATGGATTATAGTATTGGAAATAGAGCTTTTATCGATATTTTGGCCAAATTTATTGATAGCAGTATTAGCCCAGTTATAATCTCTTCAACAATCGTGTTACTCACTCAGCTACTTCTCTCAGGATGCAATAGCAACACTTTCCTTCATTCATTTACTTCGGATGTTAACTCCACCCTTACTCAAATTTCCACTATCTTTAAAACTGCTCAATTTGAAGACCTTGTACAGTCTCAGCTTTGGAATTTCGTTTCTTCAGCAGTTTTAATTAATCCAGGATTTGCAAATTTGCTATTATTTGGAGAAGCTTATTTAGAAACTTTGAACGATTCTAATTCACACACTAAATCTGTATCAAACCAACCAGCTTTGAAACCTTCACCTAACTCAATAATAACATGCCTAAAGAACTCGCTAAACGATATTGACGATGCCGAAAAGATTTCTCAAGGAATTCAAAAATCTCTCTTACACTGTTTAAGCACTATCTGGTCTCATAAATCTCACTTTAACAGTGCTTGCAGTTATCTTTCCGAGAATGATTATATTTGGAAGAGTTTGAAGAAATTCTTTGAATATTCAAAAGACAAAATCGAAGAATCTGATCCATTTTTGTATCAATCCAATTCTTACTTTTTCAGTATTTTAACTCAAGAAATCCAAATTATCTTTGGCTCTGAAACTACACCAAATCAACTCAGTATGGAGTTTATCGCTTTGGCAAAGTCCACTCTTAAAGATAGCGCTGATGTTGTTTCGAACTCTATTGAGCTTTTCTCTTTAAATGACCCTCATGATGATATTCAAAATCTCTCCTCTAACTTGAAAAATCACTTTGGTATTAATAATTCAAACCTTTTAGAAAAAAATACCTACCTTCTCAAATGGATCCATTCAAAGCTTTCACCTCAGATTATTTGTACTCTGTTGAGTTTTTAATTGAGGTTATTTCATATAACTTGGTATATCTTGCACCTGACCAACGAGAGATTGCCTCGTCAATTGCTGAGTTAGTTGATAGCATTAACTATGTCGCCTTACTTAAAGCTTCTCTATCTATGTACATTGGAAACTTTTCCGAGTTATTAACAGCTGTTTCTTTAATTTCTGACGAAAAACTTTGGCCATCTGCTAAGGATAAAGGCTCATTGGTTTTGTCATACCTTCACAAAATTTCCAAAGCTTTATGCGAATCAGATTCTACATCAAAGTTTGCTCTTAATAGCACAGAATACTGTAAACTTATTCATACAGTCCAAAAGGTCTCATCTTCTCTATCTATCAAGTCAACTAGCCAAGATGTTGGAACTTCAGACTCTAACGATGCAGCTCAAGTTTTTAAGCTCGTTTTAACTTTTAATAACTTGTCTCTCTTATCTTCACCAAATGATTTGGTGCAAGCTTTCTCTGCAGATGTTAAAGTATTTATGAATACTCTTTCTTGTTATTATCAATTGTCTAAAGCACTCGAGTCAATTTTCAACGTGTTTAACCGCAACGATATTGTTCTTCCAAAGAAGTCAATTGAATTGCTGCAATTTGAAAAATCATGTGTTGATATGATCAATAATCAAGTTAAAATTGTTGACTTGCTAATTAATCTCTCAACTCAAGATGGATACATTGAAACACATCAAACAATTGCATCTATTTTATCTTGCTTGAAATCGCTATTCAACTATCCATTATGCCCAAGACCTGGGTTATGGGCTAATATCTTTGATCAAACCAAGGTTCTGGAAAACGTATCTGACTGGTTATTATTCTGCTATCAGCACACTAATCCCAATATGAGCAACTTCCCCTTAGTAACTCTAGATTTTCTCCTCTCTATCGCCTCTATACCTAGCCCTATTTCATGCTTAGAAAAAATTGGCCTCATCACCAAATTCACTCGCTATAACTACAGCTACTATCCTGGTATTTCAGAAAACAATCATATCGTGTGGCACCGTATTCTTGAGTTAGCCCATCGTTTATTTGATCACTTCTCTGATTCTATTGATTTCCAAAGACAAGTTACTGAATTTATCAAAATGTATTGGACTCACTTTGTAGGATTACTAACGTCATTAGCTCGCGAAGATCTTAATCTCTCATTCAACTTGTTAGTAGAAGTAGGCTTGGTATTACAGCTGTTTGCTGCTTTCAGTAGGTCTTATTGGATGCTTGATTTGTTGCGCAAATCTCCAGAAATTTCATATTCTATATCTTCACTTTTAAGCAGACTTACATATTTCTTATTGCATCCTTTGGACACTCAATCTCGCTTTACTAATATTAGCTACAAGGAGCATATGGAAATCTTAAAATACGTTGAATTATCTGCAGCCAAAGACTCATCTAATTCTTTACAGATTAATGATGAAATATTCCAGGGTGCTTTATCTTTCAGACTTGGCTGTGTAGTTCGCCAATTGATTCAAAACTCTCTACATTTCTTGCTTAATGTCGACGGAATTAGCCCTCACAACTTGTCCAATTTATTTGCATCAGACAAACTTGCATTCAGACTTATAATGGAGCCCAAAGTATTAAACCGTCCTGGAGAGCAGGCAACTTTGGGAACTTTGTTAGATATGTTGAACCATGAAGAAACATCTTTCAATGATACTATTAAGATTGCCGAGTCTAAGAATATATTTAAAAAGCAAAACTGTATTGTGATCTTGAATAACTTAATATCTGGATGCGTCCTTCTCATCTCTCAAATATCTTTAAATTTCCACAACTCACAAGGTGATGAAATTAAAAGCAGTGGATTAGCACAAATTGTATCAGAAACGAATTCCACTTTAAACAAATTAGGCACTAAACTAGATGGGTTATCAGCCTTAAAGACATCTGTTAAAGATAAAGACCTTGAACTTAAAGTCAACCAAGTTAAGGATATTATCAATCAACTCAAAAATTTATCTTAATCTTACCTGATTTACTTGTATTTTGATTTTATTCAAATAAATATACTTTTACATTAATTTTGTAATTTCGCTTTATTATCCAATTAATACTCCTTTAATATATATCCTTATTCTCTAATGTTGGTGTTAGTAAAATGAGATTAACATTAAATACGAAATCTTTGAGAAAACCATTCAATATGCAACAGCTAAGTTTATAACCCATTCAACGAAACCATTTGAAGGTTTGAATAATCAATATATTTATAAGAGGTTACTAGATAATCTAATATTTATAATATTGTTAACTTTGAAATAGTTCAGTTTTTTATAAAATAGCTCAAGCATGTTTTGGTAGAAGAGTGGTATTTTTATATATAACAGCGTTTTTACCAACTTAAGCAATTTGAAAATTAAAGCACTTTGTTTTAAAGTAAGTGTTGTCAATATTTTCTATATTTAGTTTATAATTAACGTTTTTTACTTTTATAAATACATAAATAATTATTAGACTTCTATGCAGTATATCTGGCTATGTTTTATTTCACATTAAAGCTTCAAAATTTTAAAAATTGTTTGGAATGTATTTGATGGAAAACCAAAGATTGACTGCTTCTTATTGAGCTCTACTACAGATATATAGTTTTATAATTATAATATTATTATCAAATTTTTAAAAAAAAGTATTATTATGCTAAGTAGTATTAGTTACATTATAATATCTTTAATGATATTCATAATTAAAATTTTTAATTTTTGAAGCGTTGGTTTAATACTCAAGATCAAACAAAATACAAATATTTAATAGAATCGTTTTTTGTATACATAAGATCCGCATTATTGGTTTGGTTTTGCAGTAGTTGCATTGAGCCATTTTCTTCAAATTATTCATTTTGCTTTTATACATATGCTTTTTGTTTTTTAACAAATATCGATATTTATACTATGTACCTTAAGTTGCAATTTTTTAATATTATCATTGAAAAATACTTAATTATGATATTAAGATAATAGTAAAAATAGGATGCTTTATATTCTTAGTTTTAAAAAATCAATAAAAAAGCATCCCTTAATAGAAATTTTCATTAAACTAAAAGTCAATAATACACATACCCCTCATTGGTACATATTGTAATTTTCTAAATTAACACTAATTTATTTACAGCTATTGGACAATTAAAATTTTCTTTGTAAAGAATATCTGTAATTAATATTAGCATCGGAATGGGAAGAAACTGGCGAAAAACATACGAAAATTTTGGATCCAATTAGTCACTTTATTAGCCAATAAGCTTTACAACCCCTAAGTTTAAGTCATTAAATACAAAGGAGTTTAATGGTTAATTAAATAGTAAATAGCCTATAAAGTTAAATAAATTCAAAAGTTGACTCATTCCATAGAAGAAAAATATTAAACTTTAAATTTTTATTAAAACCAGTCTAGCCGAAGCTGGTAAAATTTGAGTTTTAGGGGATGAAATATTAATCAACAAAAGCTTGCAATTTGCTAAAATTTTCAGACTTTGGATAAACTTATTATTGGGAACAGGTATGATCTATAGAAATTAACTCTAAGCTCCTTAATATTTCATTTTAAATTGAAAAAGGAAAGTATTGTCTGGAATATGACTGGATATTGAAACTCTCAAGTTATATTAAATTCCATTCAATAAAAGGTCATATTTAATCACTGGGTTTCAGCTTGCATCCAAGTTATCCCTTAACTAAAGTTTTTTATTAAAAAAATTTCAAATAATTTTTTTCACTTGTTTTTTACTCAAATTTATATATTACGATGTCAAATAGTCAAGTTGTACCAATGAACCCTTTACCCTTCCAGCAAGAGTTTCAATTTATTGAAGAAAATGAACCCTCAGCCTTGCAAAAAACTACTGAAAACTTAAACTTAAACTTTAGCGGAGCTCATTTAACTGATTTCACAAAAAAGAAGAACTGGCCAATGAAGATATTATCTGAATTACAAGATTTACTTCACGTTATCTCTCCTTCCGGTATGTTTTTATTTTGTTCTCCCTCTTGTCTTCAAACCGTAGGGTACTCCTCCGATGAATTAATAGGTCGTAATATTACCGATTTTATTCACGTTGACGATATTGATACTTTTATTCGAGAATTCAATTTGTCTATTCATTCCGGGTTCTTAAAAACTTTTTATAGATTTAGAAAGAAGGATGATAAATTCGTTGTTTTAGAAGTTCATGGTCACCCCTACTTTGATAGTAATGAAGTTGGGGGATTTGCTAAATGTTTTTTTATTATGGCTAGACCTTACCCTACTAGGACTGCTAGTATGCTAGACTCCTTTTTACATCTTAAAGTTGAAAATGAACTTCTCAAAGCTAAATTAATTCAACTCAAGGTTGAGGCTGGTGAAGTTGACCCTCAACAGCTTATTGCTAAACATGCTCCTGCTTCTACTTCAGCCACAGATTTATCAGATAATTTATTAACTAACAAACCGGCTACTACAGGTCCTCCTCAAACTAAAAAGGTATATATTCTCTAAATTGACTTAAGTTTGTTTATACTAACACTTTTCCATAGTCTAAAAGAGTTGACCAGGAGAGAGTTTGCACAGAATGTAATACTACCGAGTCGCCAGAATGGAGAAAAGGTCCCCATGGCCCCAAAACGTAAGTCGTTTTTAAACTAAGCTATATCGATATACTAATACTTTATTTAGTCTATGTAATGCCTGTGGTTTAAGATATTCTAAAGAATTAAAGAAAAATGCAAAAGCTGAATAATTCGATATTTACCGATACTCAGCCAAAAACCAACCCTTAGTATAACTCAGATCATTCAAGCCAAATTGTATATTTCAAATATAGTGAATAGTATTTATTATATAGTATATATATTTATTACTACTTTCAACGTCCATCATATCATACTGTGTCCAGTTCAAAATATTTAAAAATCATTATATACCCTTCTTGACATTATTACTTCTATATGCTATTTTATTTCTGAATAAAATGCCTTCATTTTGTGTTTAATACTTTATTTGTTGTTTTTAATTATGCTTATTAAACTTGCAACTGAGTTATTTATATTTAATTTTATTATGAGAGTAATGTTATATAGCGTAGCGTTATTTATTCCTAGTATAGCATGTTCAGCAACAAAGGCGTATTTATTAATTAGAATAATCAAATTAATTAAAATTATGGGTATTGTCAATAATTTTAATAAATATTAATGCTAACATTTATTATTTAGTTAATATGAGAGTGACGTATAATAAAAGTAAAAGTGGTATGAGTATTATATAGACGAGACCAGCTAACTATTTGTTGAGATAAATTCATTACATAGCTCAAATGAAATAAACTTACATCTACATTAATGCTATTTTATTAAGTATTTTTATTTTAAACTAGCGAGAGCAAGACGTGGTAATCGTTATTAAAAACGATTTAGCATAGATTACATTTTATATTAACTAGTCAGAATACATTTCAGGTGTCCAAACTTCACCTCTATCATTTAAATACTCACCTAAATCAATTAAAAACTTTGCCCCGTCAATTTTATCAGAGCTCTTATCTTCTTTTTTATCATCCTTTTTATCATTCTTTTTATCATTCTTTTTCTCTTTAAGCGTAGGAGTAGTAGGTTGAGGTGACATCACTGTATCAGAATCACCAATAACACAAAGGTGACGTTTAGCTCTAGTAATAGCTACGTTTAATCTTCTATAATCCATTAAAAACCCTACTTGATGGTCAAAATTACTCCTAACCAAGCTTAAAATAACAGCTTCCTTTTCCCTTCCCTGGAATCCATCAACTGTACCAATTTCTACTTCTGGAAATTCTGGTTTAATTTCTGATATTAACTGAGTTACTTGACCATTATAAGGCGAAATAATAGCTATTTGTGAGGATTTTACACCTGTGCTTATTAATAGCTTTAGGTGGGATATAACTAATTGAACTTCTCCCATATTCAATTTACTATCATCAACTAATTTACCTAAAGAATTAGAGTTATTATCATTGATATCAGCTGTAGAAGACTCTAAAAAATCTGATCCAGCTGTATCAACGAACAACAAAGGTGTATTAACTATATCATCACCACTAGCGTCTACTTCTTCCAAATCACTTAACAAGTGAGATTTTACACTATTATGAGCTGTTAATTTATCTTCGTATAGATTATGACTAGAATACTCCATAATATCTTGATGCATTCTAAATTGCTCATTTAACATTACTCTAATACAATCCCCATGAAAAGTTAAAGATCTCAAAAATAGTGTAGTTTCCAATTTTGTATTAGAGCTTTTTACTGTAGGCGGTAGCTGATGATGATCACCAGCGAATATAACTTTTGGACATTGTGTAATAGCAATCCAACATTCCGCTTCAAGGGCTTGAGTTGCTTCATCAATTATTAATATATCAAATTTTTGATTATATAAATTTTTTGATGCTGATCCATTTAATGTACTTAATACAACTTGAGCATTATTTAGCAAATCATTTAACACATTTTGTTCTCTTGCTCTAAAATCTTTCCTTAAATCTTTTAACTCAGAGTATATCTTACGTTTTTCTGCTCTTCCTCGGGTTGAACTAGCTTTACTTAATAGATCATCCATTTCATTTCTGATATCCTTTACTATTAAGCCTTCATCAGAATATCTAGACTTAATATCTAGCGAGTGATCTATTACAGATGGCAGAATTCTTGCAGGGTGTCCCAATCTAATTTGATTTACTTCATGCTTAGCTAGCCTTTCTACTAGATTGTCAACACTGAGATTTGAAGGGCCACAAACTAGAATCCTTTGTTCACGCTTTATTAATTGGAGGATTAACTCAATTAAAGTATGTGTTTTCCCTGTCTATAAAGCTATATTGTTAATACTTGCTAGAAATTATTTAGTTCTAATTGATTTACGCCTGGTGGACCATGAATTAAAGCCAATTCTTCAGCATTTAAGGCTAATTTTATAGCTTCTCGTTGAGATGGATTTAAGCTAGAGTCAAATAATTCTAAATTATCATCCTTTACAGTATTACTAAACCTTGGAGCTTGCATATTTAATAAAACTTTTTCTACTGAGCTTAATGTATTCTTTCTAATTTTGATAGTAAATGGTTTACTACTTTGTCATTCTATTTGGTTATTAGTATATTGCTATTTTTATAATTTTGTATTGATTACCTTGAAAAAGTTATTTCATTTGCTAATTTTATACTAAATAAAGATAATATTAGTAATAATTAATTTAATATATAAAAATCACTTACACTCTCCAAATACCTTCAGTATCTTCCAATTCACTTTGAAGAGACAAAACCAATCTATTGGATACTACTTTAATAACGGTAGCTTGTAATTGGTCAGCACCTGACTTGACAGCTTTGCTACTACCATGGGGTTCTAAAGCTACTACGTCACCAGTTTTTACTAAGTGATATGGTAGTAAGTCGTCCTCTTGGTCTTCAGGCTCTAAATCAATAACTCTAAAAATATACCAATTAGACAAAATTACTTTTATATAAAATATAATAAATTTACGTTTTACCACCTAACCCTGTTTTACTAGCAGAAATTCTCAAATTTAATACAGCCCACCCCATTCTCCCAAGTTCAGTAATAGAATAGGATTCTATACCCTTTTGCACACCAATAATATCAGTTTCCCTCTCTGTAGCTACTAATTTAGATAACTCTTCTAAATATTTCTTTACTTGATTATTATTTAAATATTTTTTACTCATTTTTATTATTATTAATTTATAAATTAATTTACTTTTTAATTTTAAACTTATTTATTTAATGATAAAGGGTAATTTGGTAAGATTATGGTTTATTATTTAAATTTGGTAGGGTTTACCTTAATATACTTAATTTAGTAAAATGAACTTATGATATAATTAAGTATATTTAGAATGTAAAAGTAAAAATAATATTTGAATAATAATGAAATAGGTAAAATAATAATCTCGCAATAAGTATAAAATTATATACTATATAATATTAAAATAATGAGTAAAGTAAGTATAAATAGCAAAACTAATATGAAATTGATTAGATGTGAATAGACTAATATTAATTCCATTTATTAAACCTTTTAGTGAGCCGTTGTAGTATAGTGGTAGTACGAAGCGTTGTGGCCGCTCAGACCGCGGTTCGATTCCGCGCAACGGCAAGTAATGTATGTTGTAACTTTTTTGGTTATTTTGTAAAGTAATTTTGATATATTTTATATGAAAACTATTGAAAAACTTAGTTTTAACATTAGCGAGTTATAATAGTATAAAATCAACATTAAGTATCAAAATATATTGTTTAATACTCTTTAAAGCTATGAAAAACAAAAATAATATTAATTTT
>KQ964470.1:122598-134895 GCA_001566745.1 Conidiobolus coronatus NRRL 28638
ATTTAGATTATACTAGCTATTAATCAACTTTATATTTTTCACCCTAACTTTCAACAATTTTATGCATATTATTAATTTTTCACAACAGTCTTTGCTAATAAGAAAAACTCTTACAAAAGAATATTAGGAGAATTACACGATTTTTCTTGTCTAATCATTGTAATTTATTCACTCGCACTAATAACTATACCCAGCCAAATCCCCACTCTAAAAAATTTTTGTATCCACAAGGACTGTTAGATAACATCATTCAAATTAATATCCCATAAAACCTATAAACTTGAGTGTTTTAATTAAATCACAGCTTTAATATCGGATCATCGCTTTAAATAAGTTCAATATTAAATAATATAGTCAATTATTAAAATTTATAATAATATAGTATAAAATTAGTATTCTATTCAATTTCAATAGTAATTTAAAATTAAATATATTGTTAATAATTAATAAGTAAATTATATTTTTGGTAATTTCAATCTTTTGAATAATATTAATATAATGTTAACCACTCCTTTAGTATATATAAAAGTTAACTGAGTAATATCAATTAATAAGCCAATAATATGCCTCCAAAAAATAGAAATAAAAAGAAGAATACTGGTGGTGGTCAAGGGAGCGACAATTCTGCTTCTATTCCCCCCAAATCAGCTAAAAGAAATTTGAAAAAGCAAAATTCTTTGGCTACAGAGGAAGTTAGTCAAGTTGAAGAAAATGAAACTATAGATACAGGTGATATAGCTGAAGAAGTTAAAAATATTAACGATGAAGATGAAGAAACGTCTGAGATTGTGGATTCCAATAATATTCAGGAGACTCACGAGGAAACTAGTACTATTGAGGAATTAAGTCACGATGAACCTATAATAAATCAAGAACCCTCAATAACTCACCAAATCGAAGATAAAGAACTTTCCCTTGACTTCGAAATACACTCAAATCCCGTGTCTCAGCCTGAAATTAACGACATTTCCATTGAAGATCGCAATGAAGCAGAGGAATTAGACGCCAAATTAACGGGCTCTTTAACGAATTTAGATTTGGATAGTTTTAGTAGCAGTAATAACAATAATACTGGTTTGTACGATATTAGTCTTGAGCATGAGGATGAAACTAGAAAGCTTTCAGTTTTAGATTCTATAAATTTGGATGATGAAGATGATGATTATACTCAACATCAAGTTAATAGCATAGTTAACAATGCTACAGAAACAGAATACCATCATACTCCTGAAGATAGAGAGCCTGAGTTAAATGCTAAAGAGGCTGAGGATAGCCACGTTCCTGTAGAAAGAGAGGTCGAGTTAAATAGCAAAAAATCTGAAAATCAAGTTCCAAAAACTAAAGAGTCTGAACCACCCCAAAATGTAAATAAAATAGAGGAATCCTACAGGCCAAGCTTGCTACCTCAGCAAGATTCCCACCACACAAGAGAAATTTCAGAAGATATAGAAATTTACTCCCCTACTCACCCCATCAAATACAAAAATTCTGAAATTATAAATTCAAGAGAAATTGAAGCCCCCTCGCCAATATCCCCCAGATCGCCGATAGAAAACAAAATAGAGCCTTTACCAGCAATTCGACTAACTTCAGAAACCGGCGAAGACGAGGAAAACATTCAAATGGATGAAACCCCTGAAATGACAGCCTTAAAATTAGCTCAAGATTTAGGTTATGACCCCAATTTGGTAGATGATATCATGTTATCCGCATTAGCAACCGATTTACCTCAAGTTCCTGGTGAAGAGGAAGAAGAACCACCTCTTCCAATGCCAAGTTTAGGTGCTACAAATTGGAATGGTTTACAAATTAAAGCCAATAAGAACTTCATAACTGATCAGTTTGGTAGACAGTTAAGCTTAAGAGGTGTTGCTTTAACGGGCAGTTGTAGATTGCCAAACCCTAATCCTCCAGCTAAAAATAAGAGTGGCAAGAATGTGCCTCCACCTGAAAAAATAGACGACGCAACGGATTCCACTCCTATCGTTACATTTGAAAACTTACCCTTCCCACTTCACGAAGCTGAAGAACACTTTGAACGCTTAAAGCTATGGGGTATGACCGTTATTAGATTAGTAGTCCCCTGGGAAGCTATTGAGCACGCTGGCCCTGGTATCTACGACGATAACTATATCGATTACTTAATTAAGCTATGTGATATGGCAGATGATAGAGGTTTCAAAATCATTATAGATCCTCGTCAAGAAGCTTGGAGTAGACACTGTGGAGGCACTGGCGCTCCTGCATGGACTTTAGAAGTTGCTGGACTTGATGTAAGTGCTCTAGAAGTAACCGCAGCTGCTTATATAGACCCTACAACAGGCCCTATTTCTTCTACTATAGAACCTCTAGATTTACCAAAAGACGATACTTATAAAAAACACAGTGATCAATTATGGTTAACAAATCACAATCGATTAGCCTGTAGTACAATGTTTACCCTATTCTTTGCAGGTAGTACATTTGCTCCCTGTAGATTATACAAAAATCAATTCGTTCAAGAATTCCTGCAAAAACATTACTGTAACGCTTATGAATATCTAGCCCAACGCTTAAATGTTTGTAAAAGTATTATTGGATTCTTTACAATGCCAAATATCCATCAAGGCTATATTGGCTTAGCCTCACTTTCTAAGTTTGAACAAGATCCTACAATCCCCCAATATGGGTTGAGCCCAAGTCCTCTTCAAGGTATGGCTTTGGCAGAGGGAGTTACGCAAAGTGTTCCAGTAATGGGATTGGGATGGACAGGAGCGGTCAAAGTAGTATCTAATCAACAAGTAAACACAGAGGAAATCCGTGCTTGGCTACCAAAATCAATTTGTCCATGGAGAGAAGCTGGTGCATGGGATATGGATCCTATCGAAAGAAGTCCAAAAGCTCTTGACGACAGCTACTTCTGCAAATACTTAAACGGATCAACTGTAAATTTCCCTAATCAATACTTCTTACCCTTTATCAACAGATTTATTCAATCTATTAGAAATGTCGCCCCTGATTTAACAATTTTTATCAGCCCAATCCCAAATACTCAGTTACAAGTTTATCCTCAAGTTGAAAACGTAGTATATTGCCC
Organism: Conidiobolus coronatus NRRL 28638; assembly: GCA_001566745.1. Lineage (NCBI taxonomy): Eukaryota > Fungi > Entomophthoromycota > Entomophthoromycetes > Entomophthorales > Conidiobolaceae > Conidiobolus > Conidiobolus coronatus. The sequence continues at coordinate 125,675 of KQ964470.1, forward strand.
CAGTTTCTATGATATAAACGTTAACTTAGAAAAGAAGTTCGATGGAATGGTTACTCAAGACAGGCTAAGTCAATTAGCAACTGGCCAGCAAGGATTCTATGCAAACACCTATTATGGACTTCAAGGAGCTAAAAAATGTTATTCAAAGCAACTTGGCATGCTACATGAATGGGGACAAATAAGCTTTGGACAACCAATCCCAATGATAATAGGTGAATTAGGTATACCATTTAATTTAAATCAAAGTAAAGCCTATACCACAGGAGATTACACTAATCAAAGTAATTTATTGGATTGTATGCTTTCTTCTTTAGAAGAATCACATAAAGGTTTCTTTGTATGGCATTATCAACCAGATAACAATAACGAAATTGGTGATAAATTTAATAATGAAGATTTTTCAATAATTTGTAAAGCCAACCCCCCTCCAATTCGTAAGGATAAAGCATATAATCCATTATTCGTAGGTGGTAGATGTTTAGACAGTTTAATTAGACCATTCCCAACAAAAGTGGCTGGTCAAGTTAAATTCTTTGAATATTATCCTGAATCTGGAGAGTTCCACTTAGAGTTTACTACTCAAGTACATAAGAACAAAAACCTTGATGATCAGACATATTCTCAATTTATTAGACAAACAGAAATTTATTTACCAACTTATCACTATCGTCATAAAACCCTTATAGTGCACATTTCAGACGGTTTATGGCGATATGAACCCGAACTTCAAACTCTTTATTATTGGCATCAAACCGAAACCGGTATCGATACTTATGAAGATCGTCCCCTACCAAAACTTCCACCTAAAACTAATAGCGAAGAGAATGATAACGCTGCAGTAGATGATGATGGCGATCCACCTGAAGATATGGAGGGATTGGACGAGCATGAAGATAATTTCCATTCAAGCACAGTTCCTGATCCTGATCCATTTGAATTAATTCATGATCCTAATAATCCAGAAGTTTTGTTACATAGTTTGAGGGTTATGGTAAAGGAATATACTGATGAGCAAGATAGGTATTATTAATAAATTATTGGTAATAGTTATAATATTACAGTTTTTTGTTATGCCTTGTACTTTCATTTATCAACATACTTTAGATAAACTTGAAAAATAAACTAATAAAAATTTGTTTAAAGAGTATCCGTTCTACATATACATACTCAAAGTATTTAAACAATATCTAAATACCTAATAAATACATAACTTTTCAACTTTATAACTTTTATTAATTCTATAATATTCTAAGCACATACTTTATTAATTCAGTAAAATTTAATAACTAATTAATATAAAACTTTTTATATATGAATATCTAATATATACTTGTTGAAAGTTGAAATTTAAATAATATAATCAATACTGTATGAATAGCTTGCTATTGGAATAGAAGTAGTATCTAATACTCATGAATTAAATAATTATTCAGATTCTAAATTAATAATCTTAGGCTCTTCACCTTCTCCGACCTCAAAATTAAAAATACTTAATAAATTCATATCATTCTCCATATTAGCAGCTACTACACAATATTTTTCATTAGATTTAACTTGCCAACAACCTGTCAAATCACCAACTAATTCTACATCTTTTCTGTTATTACTATTCTCAATATATCCAATTTTAACCCCATCTTCGTATCCGTATATTACTTTGTTATTATCATATTGAAGACACGTAATGGCACTAGAATTAGCTTTGAATATACGCTTAAGCTCTCCTGTTTCTGAATCCCATACTCGTACAGATGAATCAGCAGCTGCAGATACTATATATTTTGGAGAAATTTCTAAGAATCCAATTAACAAATTATGACCTATAATTAATTTAGTTGAAAAAATAGTGAAGAACTTTTTGAATTGAATTACCTTCAAGGGTCCATATACACTCACCGGTCTCCATATTCCAAACTCTGACAGTTAAATCTAAACCTCCACTTGCACAACGGTTACGTTCTGTATCAAGTGCAACACAGTATATTTTCTTATTATGACCTTTTAAAGTGTGTCTGCAAGTGAAGTCTGTTAGATCCCAAACTTTAACGTCGTTGTCATAGCTTCCACTAACAATGATGCTGCCTTTGGCAGCTAATGCTCTAACGGATTGTGTGTGACCATTTAATATAGCTAAATGATAAGAATTTTGCTCAAGTTCTGAGAGATGAGTGCCGTTGCTATCTGTAATAACATCATTTTCAGCTATTGAAGGTAATTTCCAAACTATTAAATTTGTATCTCTAGACCCTGTTACCACAAGTGTATGCTCAGGCTCTAATTTTGGTGTTCCATCTGAATTAAACTGCGTAGTACTGGGTTCTGGTATTATTATTTGTAAACATCTAATAGTATTCTCGTGTCCAGAAAATACATATTTACATTCACCTGATTCTAAATCCCAAATTCGTATAGTTTTATCTGTTGAGCCAGAAACTAGAGTATTATCAACGTATTCAAGTGCCCAAACCCCTCCTTTGTGTCCCTTTAAAGTATGAAGCTTTTTACCTGAAGAAGTTTCAAATACATTAATTGCTCCGTCTTCGGACCCTGATACTATTCTTTGATTATCGAATTGTAGACAAGTTATTATTTTGTAGCCATGAGTAAAAATGGAAGTTCTATGTGCTTTTCCTGTTAACCAATTATCTTTTATACTTGACACTATTTTATCTTCTACTTTATTAGAAGTTTCTTGATCTTCTGAAGCTAATTTAAGTTTTTTAATAGTTTTTTCCATTTGAAATGAATATTATATGAGCAGTTTTAACTTGTAAATTTTAGTTATAATTTGCTATGAGTATTAGAAAATAAAGTAAGTTTACAGATTATATTTATAAAATAATAATATCAATTTTTATTAAATTTACAGAAAAAGAGTTATTATATATAAATTCTAAGCCAAAAAATTTAATAATAATATTTTTTCAATGCAAAGTCACTCTTTTCCACTAATTAATTTAAATTATTATTAAAGCTTGTTAATTTTATATTGATTTAATTTATGTGTAAATTAGTAATATAACTGTGTCACTAATGGAATATATTTTATATAGAAAGTATGATATAATATTATAGACTATATAATTCATTTTATAAAATGATATCGTAAACTACATAATAGAAATTTTATCAAAGTACATTAAATCTTTAAAAAAGATTTTTATATGTTAGTAGCCAAGTTTAAAATAGGCTATAAAACTCCTATATTTAAACAAAAAAATATATTATATATAAAGAGCTTATACCCCTTTACGTCTATTAACTACTCTCTATACGTAAAAAAGGCAGTAGAGTTAAAATCTATACACATTAATATTTCAATAAAAAATAATAATATCACCTGAACAGTCAATATATAAGCATATCATTTATAATAGTCAGCTTTACAGTTATAGTAATATAAATAATTAATTTCTCTATAATAACATTTAACAAGTACTCCTCTTTTGTTTTCAATATTTAATCTAATCTTTTATATTAGCTTATTAAATAATTTTCAGATAATAGCTGTTTCAATTCGATACCTAGAAACTTTTATTGTAATTTATGTTAGAAACCAAGCCAATTCCAATACTTTAATCAAAAAATTTCCAAAAAGATTTTGACGAAAATAGCATTTTTTATTTTATAACTAAAAATTGTGTGGTTATGCATAGCAAAGCTTTAGCTTTTTATAAAAGTGTGAAATCAATATCGGTTTTTGCACTTTAATAATCTATCAATCTATTATAGTTTTATCAAACTTGTCACTTTATTCAAGCTTCTTTTTATTGAACAATGATTTCATTAATTATCAAAAATACAGTTATTTGATTGTCTTAATAATACTTAACAAAATAATTATAAATAAATTTTAAAACATTCAAGTATCATGAAATATTGCGCATTCTTTAAGAGCTGATACCATCAGCAGTATTTATCTGTTTAATTATAACGCTGGTGATATAATTACTCAGATTTATAGTAAAGATATTTAACAATAAAAATCTCAGCAAATATTAATGTTTTTTTAAAAACATCTGTAAAATTTGCATTCACTTATATTAATACCACTTATTTGTACTAAGCCAAATTTAGTTATACATTTGGTGTGGTAAGCCTGAAAACTAATGTTTGTCAACATTGAGCAATGTGAAAATATAAAAAGATATATCTTTTTAATCAAATCTAATCTATATAAATATGTTGTTTTAAAGCTAAAATGCAAGTGTATAGTCATTATTTGCTAAATGAGTTTTGAAATGTAAAATGTATTGTTTTATTTGGGATTGAAGGTATTATAGATAAATGCTATATTAAGCTATAGATTATCAAGGGAAAAAATACAGTAAAGTAAATATATATAAATACAGTAAATTAAATACTATAAAAGTACCGAATATAAAAAAACAATTTGATCTAGTCATCTAGTAGATGATCAGCGTCCAAGTTACTTATCCTGGGCTCTTCGTCAATGACGTCAAAATCAAATATTTCTATTAATGTTTGTTCATTTCTCTGTGTTGCCGTTATGCAATATCTTTGATTAAATCTAGTTTGCCAGCATCCAGTTAAACCATTTACTAATTCTCTATCTTGATTGCTATCACCTCTCATATCCCAAAGTTTTATACCTCCTTCTGATCCTGATACTACTCTTTTTTGATCATGCTGGAAACATGTTATAGCTCCAGCGTTGGCTAAAAGCACACGTTTACACTCTCCTGTTTCACAGTCCCATACTCTAACGGATGAGTCTGCTGCTGCTGAGACTATATATTTTGGAGAAATTTCTAGTAAACCAATTAACAAGCTATGACCTAAAATCGAGTTATTTAGTTAAATATAAATTGAGAAATTTTGAATTAATTTACCTTCAAGGGTCCAAATACACTCACCAGTCTCCATATTCCAAACTCTAACGGTAGCATCTAAACTTCCACTTGCACAGCGATTACGCTCAGTATCTAGTGCTACACAGTATACTTTTTGATTGTGACCTTCCAAATTTAGTTTACAGCTAAAATCAGTTAGATCCCAAACTCTAACATCGTTATCATAACTTCCGCTAACAACAATATTTCCATGTCCAGCAACTGCTCTTACAGATTGGGTATGACCTCTTAATGAAGCTAAATGATATGGGTTGTGCTCAGGCTCTGAGGGATGAGTACCATCGTTGCCGATAAAGGGGTCATCTTCTGATGGAGATGGAAGTTTCCATACTCTTAAATGCGTATCTCTAGATCCTGTCACTACAAGTGGATATGGGGGCTCTAGTTTAGGAGTACCATCTGAATTAAATTGTGTAGTACTAGGCTGGGGCATTAATATTTGCAAACATCTAACGGTACTTGTGTGTCCGGGAAATACGTGTCTACATACTCCTGAATCTAAATCCCAAATTCTAAGAGTTCTATCCGTTGAACCTGAAGCAAGCGTGCTGCCAACATATTGAAGTGCCCAAACACCTCCTTCGTGTCCAGATAAAGTGTGAATTAGCCTTCCCGAATTTGTATCAAAAACTCCCATTGTCATGTCATCGGAACCTGTGACAATTCTTTGATCATCAAATTGAAGACAAGTGACTACATTGCGTCCATGAGCAAGGAAAGAAGTTTGGTGAGCAATTCCTTTCCACCAATTGTTTTCCATAATAGCTTGTCTTCTATAAACTGCCTTCACAGAAATTTCAGGTTCTGGTAGTCTGGGCTTTGTTAAATAGAATTTTTCCATTAAAGCTTGAGTGTAATTTGGTGTTTTAGAAGGTTGTAAATCATCTTGGGTTAAACAATGATTCCAAAGATCGTCATTTGAATCTGATAAATGTCTCCACTGTTTACAAACGGCGCCTACCTGGAATAAACTGACCGAGTCTAAATAATACAAAACTTTTTGTGAAACTTCGACTGGTAAAGTTGATAAAAGGTCTATTCTAAGGGCGGGATACATGTTAGAAGCTAAAAATTGAAGAATATATCTCTCTGAACGTTGTAAAAGAAGATATAATAAATAGGTTCTGAGTCCCCTGGGTAGTGAGTCAAATTGAGAAATTAAATTTGGTATATTGAGTATTGATTGAGGGAGCTCTTCAGGATTTGTGTCAAGTGGAATTTGTGCAAGTTCGGCATTCTGTGGCCTAGGATTTGGACTTACAAACCTTTGAATATCTTGGTGGACAGCGCTAGGGGAAAGAGAAGGTGAAGGCAGTATAAAATCATCAGGATTAGTGTGGAAAGCTTGTTGAACAGTGTCAGGATAATTATGTGAAGGTGAATTTACCGAAGGGGTTGGTGATGCAGAAACCGATTCATTTATGGATTTTGAGCTTTGTCTTCTTTTAGCATTTGATATAACCAAAGTATCCGAATCTTCATGAGTCGATAAAGTAGGGGAAGCTAATCTTTTTTTAGTATTTTCTGTATTATAAAATTTATCTGCAAGGTGCGTTCTATTTAATACAAGATTTTGTCCATTAATATTTTCAGAAAAATTTTGAAGATTTTGTGGAAATGCCTGGTTTAATAGAGGGTAGTCTCCGTTTTTCTCAAGCTTCCTTGGTGTGGGTATGGCTAAAGTATGATAATGATTTAAAGGAACTCCTTCAACGCGTATTTTACTAGAGAGTTTAAGTAAGACATTGTTACTATTTGGGCTATCGCCGCTATCTTCTGAAGTTGAGGGATTCATATTTTGAGATATATCAATTTCGGTATACTCTAATTTAGGAGAGTTTGTTAAACCGCTATTGTTCTGTTTAATAGAGTTACTGCTCATTTAGAAGTAATAGTATTAATGAGAGCGAGTATTAAAAGAATGAAGTTGCAAACTCCTGGAGTGAACAGTCAACAGGGTAAGTTATTATAGTAAATTAGAGAAAAATTAGTTGAGAGTGAGGGACAAGCAGGGGATTTAAATAGTTTGGAATTTGGGCTCAAAAATAAATGACTCAGTTGAATTGGCTACTTGAAATTTAGGGAATTAATTTCCTTTTTAGAAGCTAGAATTGGACAATTTAAGTGGATGTAATTTACTACAAAGAGAGGAATACAAATGAAATCCCGAATATAACAGGCTAGTAGCCCATAATTTATGTTATATTAGACGTTCACCAAATAACGATTTGCTCGTTTTTTGATACACGATGCATGTTTCACACAATATTCAAATTTAAAACTTTTATCTTGAAATTTCAGTTAATATTCACAATTGAATTATCTCAGTTTTAGTTCATTTATTGGCATTTATTGATGAATTGGGCAAGCTAAGCACCTCAAATTGGGTTATAGCGGGGCTGACTTAGGAATGATCAGAGCGTTAAGCTAATTTATTTTAACATATAGCAGCGTACTTATGATTTATAGAATGACCTTTGCTTTAATGTATATAAATTCAATATTTTGTAAAAGTGTGCCATTTTGAGTCAATAGCATAACAAAAAAGATAGCATTTCCAGCATATTTAAAATTGTTCTTTTTCCAATATATCATCTTAGTGCCTTCTAAAACTTAATATAAACTAGTTATTTTATATTACATAATTATAATTTTCACTCAATAATATTTTCTAACTTTTATTATTATTGTTTTTGCCCTGGAGCTAAATGTGGCGAATTTTAAAATAATTTTTGAGTAACCGGTATATATATAATAGCTTATACTACAGCTTTTATACTTTAACTGCTAAATAAAAACTAATAGATATGCTAGAATCTTTAATATTAAACTAATTCTGTTTATGGCCTATTTCTAAAATTATCTTATCTCACATAATTATAATCATCTTTCTCCTAAAATTGATTTTAACATTCGCCTAAATTGGATATATATTAAAATGAGAAATTAATTTAAAATGATCCTGTTTTTGATAGATATTTTATCCTGTCAATATATTAGTAATATTTATTATTATATTTCACATAGTATATTATACACTTTCTAGATTTTACAAAGAGTACAGGCTAGAAGACCTCTGTTTTAATAACATTAATTATAGTCTTAATTTAGAAATTTTTGAAACATGATACATGATAGGTAACACGAGTGATTATTTTGATAATAAGCATTTTATAGAAAACTAAAATATGCATTTAATTAGCATGTTTAACTGAAATCGGCGAACATAGCGGGTTCTGTATATATGAGAGTTATCAAAAAGCTATAAATATAAGTGAAAATAACATCGATAGTGCTATTCATTCGATTACAATAATGAAATTACTAAAGTTGCTATCATTGAGTTTCAGTTTAAAATACCTTGTACACTTCAAATTTACTCCCCCAAATATTGAAAATAATTCTCAATAATTAAACGAAAAATTATGTTAAAATTCGAATTGGGTGTGTCTAGCAATTATTCCGATCTCGCTGCAGCAGTACAAATATTTTTAACGATCCATTTGATCTCATATATTATGCGATTAGACAGTATATACTAATTTAATAATATTTTATATTTACAAAATATTCTTATCTCGAAACTAAGATTAATAACAATAGACTATTATAGATAAATTTCATAAAATCCTTAATTCTAGCTATGTAACTAGATTTTCTTCTGATTGATTGGTTTAAAAACATAATGAGCGCTGTAGATGATGTATTCGCAAGTTAGCCTTATTTAAACAAGAATAGTATAAGAGAAAATACTTTAATGGAATAGACTCTCAGTGTTATTACTATTTGGGCTAATATTTAGTGATATATAATACACAGAGCAATATAATATATTAGCATAGATATGATAGGTTGATATTTTCATCTTAAATAGTAAGGAATGACATATGCCATCTAAAATATCTCCTTGAAAAAAGTTATTTTGAAATTGCCCAAAATATAAACTAGACTAAGTTATTCAAAAATCTTAAGAGGCTGAGGTTTATTGTATCATAAAAACCAAATTCGTCATATTTAGAGTTAAAGCTATCATTCAGATATTAGCTCATCTGTTATATATATTTAATAATCACAAAACAATTGAATAATGAGTTTATCAAGTTATATGAGAGGTTCTGGTTAATTTGGCTTAAATTTGTGTGAGCCCAGTTCAAAATTTTAATTTTAAAATAAGTTAGTTATTATCTTATAATCCATTATTTAAAAGAGAAAACTTCATATTAATAAACTGAAATACTATATTACCAACAATATCTAAAAAACTGTTATTCCTTGATATGCTATATATTATAATAATTGAAAAAATATCAAGCTTGCCTTATAAAAAATTTTGGACAAATTTTCCTT
>KQ964471.1:34831-46707 GCA_001566745.1 Conidiobolus coronatus NRRL 28638
AGAAACCTTACTTGATACTAGCTAGAGACACCTTTACTTTTATGAAAAATAGTTTAGTAGCATTACATTAAACTCTAACATCTAATTTAAAGTATATAAACAGGTTTTATAATATATAATATAATAATATTTTATACCTTATCATTTAGTTTCTAATTTAGCCTACGCTTTTATCTATTCTATAGTATTCTAATGACTTCATATCAATAAATATAATTTAAGATATATATGCATATTCATTTTTGGGTTAATATTATCTAAGTAGATATTATTTATCTATAAATCTATATTTAATATAAATATTAAGAGGCTATAAGTATAGTATACGATAGAAAAACTAATAATATATATTTTGAAATCAAAATATTTATATAATTAGACAAAATATTTAAAATATAATAGTAACCACATCAATTATTCACATAAAGGAAAAGATGTCATAACGATTTGAATTCCATTAGCCAATGGTTATGCATAGATAGTCAACTCTTATATTATCTATTATAAAAGAGTAATACTAATATAATCTTAAATATATTATACAATTATCATTGGTATATACATATTTCATACAGTATAAACCAAATAAGCGCTGACATATAGATACTATAAAACTCCAAGTCCTATAATATATTTGTAATTTAATTAAAAATTGAGATGAAAGTAATTCTTTATAAGACTTATTAATAACAATTGGATTATTCATAATATCACTAGCTAATTATATTTAATCTATATTTAATAAAGAAGAGTAAACATTCAAAATAAAAATTAATTTTAATATTTATTACAAGTATGTTGTGATAAGTAATAATCTAGTGAAGAAAAACATTAATTATTTGTTTTATAATAATATATGTTAATATTACTCTAAAAAATAATATATAAAAATTAAATAAATATATTTCTTATTTTAAATCATCACCATATCATGACACGTATGTACATGAGCTAAAGTATTGTTTAGCAGCGAATTTCTTTAAAAAAAGGGAAAAGTTAAACTGTTTTTATTAAATTGCAATTAGGAATATTATTACTACTGAAATTTTTAAAACTTTATATTTAAATATTGAATATTAAATATAGTACCACTACTTAATAAAACAATTATGATTGTACTTCTGTGTATTAAATAAAAATATACGTAAAGTTGAAATGTTTTATAGATAATTCCAACTATTTATTTTATAATTTTTAATAAAAACATTAATAGTTATTCAGTTAAATATTAATTACAATGTACTTAAATCTTATTAGTAAATAAAATATGCGAAATTTCTTGCAGAATTGAACTCACTTCACTTATAAAGATAGTATTATTACGATATTAACCCAATTTATGAAGCAGTATGTAATTTGACTTGGGCTTATAAAATTAGTTAAAGGTTATTAAATCATTAGCTTTTTAGATTATCCCATTAATTATAATATAATAATTATAAATATACTATGATAGCAAGCAATAACTAAAGAATGGTACATATAAATAAAAGAAGATATAGAAATACATTCACCAATAAAATTAAATTAACTCATTTTCCTATTATATTTTTTACTTTTTATTCAATCCTATTAAAACAATTTCTTGAAAATAGTTAAAATACTCTAAATTTATTATCGAGCATTGTTTTGTACTTATCTGCTTAATCTGTTTAAGTTACTTACCAAATAGTTTACAAGATTTGGAAAATATGTGTTAACTGAGTTATCATTAAATAGCAGAATTAAATCTCATCATAATTTTTGAAAAAAAAGCATTATTAACTTGAAATTAGCTAATATTGATTATCTTGCTACGATTATTATTACAGCTTTAGATAAATAAAAAAATTGTTTTATATTGATAATATTTATAAAATATCAGCCAAAAAATAGAGATTTATATGAGAAATGATTTTTATTTAATATAAGAATACTAAAATTTAAATGATGTAGTTATAGTTATTGCATTATATTTGAAATTAACTTTAATTCTCACCTGAAAAGAGATATATTATTTCAACTTAGAAAAAAGAAACTTTTTATTTTACAGCTTAAAGTAAAATCCAAAATACAGTCAGATAGAGCTAAAAATGTTGAATATAAAATTTAGATTTTAAAATGCTGAGCAATAACTTTTGTCATGGCTCGCTCTTTATCCTGATTTAATGCTGAAGAGAAGAAGGTTGTATATTATCTTCCTTAATTAACTTTTCCAATCGAGTTTTAATTGTATTCACAGTTTTGGCATCTAAACTTTCTTGCAACTTCTTTTGATTTAAAATCTCTCCATATAGCTGAATAGCATTTGATTTATCGTTAATTTTCTAAATTTTACATGTTAATTATTAATATATTTGTAAGAATTAAATTATTTACCTCATGAACGAATGCTAAATTATATTTAAGCACCGACAATGTGTGGTACTGATCGTTTGTGTAACATCCACTAGCTTCTAGGGTTTGAACACCTTTAAGTAAACTGAGCTTAGCAGTTTCGTAGTGCTTCAGTTTAAACTGGCAGCTGCCCAAGTTACACCAAAGTTGGGCTAATATTTCAGGTGTAGGGTTGAGTATAATGGCTGAATAATAGAGGGGGAGTGAAAGCCTGACTTGGTTGTTAGCACGGTAAAAATCAGCCAATCGCTCAAAGCAACATACTATCTCTTCTCTTGGGATCCATTTAGGGTATCTTGGAGCAGGGAAGTTATAAGGTAGAGAAGTTTCTGGATTTATTTTGGATCCTTCGCCATCAAGTGAAAATTCGCTAGTTACTGAATTTGCAAGGTTATTGACTAAAATAACTTCTAAGCTGGAACACAAATACTGCTCTTGAGTTGCTAAATACTCCATTCTATCCGCTGGATATTGAATTGCTAACTCCCCATAGTTATGAGCTAATTTTTGGAAGAGTCCAACTACTTTTAGCTTAGTTTTTGCAGGAAGAGAGCTGGACAAGCCAACGTCCTTAGGCTTATGGTAAATTGACTTTGGAGCAAGCAATTCCAAGCAGTTGTAGTACTGCTTATTTGCCTCTCTCCACTCTTTATTCAGTTCATAAACGTTTGCTAGCTCTAACAAAGTGCCTATATAATATGAAGAAGTTTGGTCAACATCAGCATTATTCTTCATAACCTCTATGGCCTTTAAATAATACTCAATAGCCGTTGGATAATCAGCGTGCCTATTTTTTGCCCACAAAGCTTTTCTTAAAAGTTCTCTAGCATCAGGAGGAAATAATGAAATATTGGGGAAAATTAAATGATAAGCTCCATAGGCGCCTAATACTACACCGCCAATAATAATGCCAATTCTTGAAAAGCCCCAACTTCTCTTCTCTACAGGCTTTGCTGATATTATTCCTCTTGTTTGCTCCCTATTGAGAGGAATTTTTAATTTTCTTTGTTTTACTAAATTTCTATTAAAATTAGTAGTTAAAGTAGCAAATTTATTAAAATTAGAAAATTTTGTCAAGTTCATTATTAATAATTTGTAAAATATAAACTTATTTTTAATAAAGAGTGAAATATATTAAATCAAATACGAAAAGTTAATATTATTTTAATTTAATAGATTACAACATAAATTAAACTCAACTCATTAATAAAAAGCAATAAAGAAATGATGATTTTGGTAAAATTTAAATTTACGTCACAAAATAGACCTAGATCACCATTAATAAATAGTTCCACAAGTATTTTAATTTTATTTCCTGAATACTTACAAAATATTCAAATAAAGAGTCATATTTCAAATACCATATTAGTAAAGATATTTTTCAATAAATTAATACTAAGCTCAATCTTATTCTTATTATATTGATAATAATTTGTTACTATGAGCTTAAAATTAATTTAAAGAAATTACTTTTTTATTTAATTAAGCATATTTTTAAAAAATAAGTGAATATAAAAATAGTCACAAATGCAGTAAAGAAAGCATATAGTATTAAGGTAGGAAGCGTGATTAATATATTTATTAAAATAAAAATCAAGGGAAAATATGTGTATTATAAAATCAAATTTAATTTGAAATTTTTTGATTATTTAAGATTCTTCTTCAGCTAAAACTTTAGAAAATTCAAAAGGTTCGAAAGCTCTACCTTTACCATCGTAGAATTTGCTGTTAAATTCTACCCAGTGAAGACGGAGAGCGTGCAAGAAGGCTGATAAACCTTCCATACCAATTAAAATACCACAGGTTGCAATGAACCAGAAGATAACTGCAAGAGGCATTACAATGTAGTATGTGACTCCTTGTAAACCGAAGAAAGGTTTTAAGGTCATGTCCCATAATACAATGGATAACTGTGCGTGAGCTAGGGATAAGGCCCAGAGACGGAGATATGAAGCTGTGTTAGAAATACATCCAAGACAGAATTCAATAGTATGGATAGCTTGATGAATCATAAGTTCTCCAAACTCGAACTGACCGCCGTGACCGTGGCCATCACCATGCTCTTCATCATCATCTACCACAGGTACAGCTTCAGAACCATGACCATTTTCTTCATTGTTAGAATGACCGCCAGGCAAGGTAGAGTATCCAGCTGCAGTAGTGCGCTTATGTTCAAGATAAAGGTATACTGGCTTACCGAATAACATAATAGGAACGCAAGCAAGAGCGGCGATTACTAAAATAGATTGAACAACAGCTTGTCCAGTGTATAATGTATCTTCGGGCTTTACTGTACCAGGTGCCAAGAACATATAAATTAACATGTTCAAAAGACCAGGTGGGCTTCCAGCATTAGGTTGATTCCAATCAACACACCACTTGTAAATAATAGTAACTGAGAGATAACCGAAAATACCAAGCATAAAGACCAACTGAGGGATAAGCTCAAGATAAATACTGTATCCTTCATTGAAATGAGTGAAATTGAAGTAGTTCAAGAAAATACCAAAAGTCATTTGAATAACACCAAAGAGGATTGACATCTTCATTTTGTAGGAATTAGTAAAGATTAAAGCATTTTCTGAACCATGCCAAGCTGGATCAATACCAATAGGGTAAATGCCTATTTGTTTAGCACTAATAACTCCTTCGCCATCATCGAATTTCCATCCAGATCCGAAGATATTAATTGAACGAGAGAAAATATCATTATAAATGAAACCAGTGTAAATTGCAAACAAACCCATTAACAATACAATATAACGACCTCCGAATAACATGGTAAAGAATTCACTTCCTTTAGTCTTAGAAAGCTTGTTTTCATTTAAGACTAAATAAAGAGCAACTAAGAATGTAATGAAACCGTGACCAATATCACCGAACATAACGGCGAATAAGAAGGGGAAGGAAATAATGGTAAAGAGACCTGGATTAACTTCTCCATATTTAGCAACACCGTAAGAGTCAACAATTCCTTGGAATCCAGCAGTGAATCTATCGGTACGATGGAAAGTAGGAGGTGTGCGCTTAGTCTTAACTTCGTGAAGAAGTGATCCTTGCATATTTTCACTTTCACCAGCTTGTCTCAATGTAGCTTGGACTTGGTCGATGGAATTGGTAGGAGTCCACCCTTCAGCAATAAGACAACGACGAGTATTATCATAATTGAAAAGATTCATAGTGTGGTAAATGGCCTTTTCTTTCTTAACAATTGCCATCCACATTAAAACATCTTCAGAAATACGGATTAATTCAGCTCTACGAGCGTGATTGGTATTATAAAGAACAGAAGTTAAATCATTGATGCGGTTGGAGACTTGAGACATAGCGGTATGTCTAGAATCGGGATGATCATCAATTGAATATAAAGTAGCTCCTAAAGATTCAGCAATCTTACGAGCCTTATTTAAAACTTCTTGACCGTGAGAGAAGATGACGAATACATTCTTTTCAATATTTTCGTCGGTATTAGGGTCGACAACAGCTTCCTTAATTTCAGCTTGATTCATATACAAGTTACCACGTAAAGCTCTCCATAAAACACGCTCAAAAGTGTTAATTCTAGAACGAGGAATAACACCGGAAATGAAACCTAAGTTAATAGCACGACCTCCACTTTCTTGGAAGTTAGATTCAACATCTAATAATAAAGGAGTAGTACCATCTTCACCCAAGCGCAAAGCATCATCTTGAGAATAAGCAGCCTATAAAATGGCAAAATTATTAATAAAAATATAAATATTAAATAATATTAAATAAGCATACTTTTTGGAAGAAAGACTCAGCTTCATTTAAAACGTGTCTCATTTCGGTTAATTCCAAATTACGTTTCATTAACTTAGTATAAGAATTATTTAATTCTAATAAACGATTTTCATGTAAAGTAATAGCTTGAGCTAAATCATCAATTTCACGAGGACTTCTCAATCTAGTATGAGTACCAATTTCAGGTAAAGGAGCTACCCTAATATCGGTTTTTTCTAATTGAGATTGGAAAAAGCGTAATTTTCTTTCTAATTCTACAAAGCGACGGATTTCACCAACGAAAGAACGTTGAAAGGCGTTAACTTGGGGGTTTAAATCTCTAAATTCGATTAAACCTTGCTCTCCGAGTAAATTACAAGTTGAAGGAGCCAATTCATAAGGGATATAGAGTTGAATTAAACTCATCTCTTCACTACGGAAGAGACTTGAATTATTAGTCATTTTTAATTGTTAATCTTTTTCAAAGTTTTTTAGTTTTTTAGTATAATGTAGCTAAATTATTAAAATAACAAATACAAATAGTTGAGTTAGGGTGTGAGTGAGGTAGGTGTTTAGGAAAGAAACTGTATAAACGCAAAACCCAAGTTGAATATAATCACCCATAATACTAATTCACTTTCTATTTCAAATTGAGCCAATTACGAGTGAAAATCTGCGAATATAATTGGACAGCTTTGTGATTGAATAGCCATTATATACTGTATTTCCAATTAGAATATAAATATAAAGATATAAGTAAGTTAATTGCCTAGAAAGTGATTTAAATATGAAACTATCATATAAAAGCATTTTGATAGATAATATCTGGCTCTAGTTCAGTATAAATATAATAAATTATTTATTAACTATAAAACTGATAAAATCAATAAAAATCGAATAGTGAATGAGAATACTCTGTAAAATGTTAAATTTTGAAGGGCATCATTACATCATTAAGCCAATAAAAGTATATAAACCATTTTATATATAGTTAGTATACAAAAGTATACAAATTCTGTTTCTATCAATATTTATTTTATAATTATGGTTATTTAATACGCCCTGAGGGTTAAGAATATTTAGTATAGTTAGAAATGATCGATAATAAAAAGTTGTGTGTTAAAAGTGTATATAAATATAAAAATATAAGAGTTAAATTGTGAGATAAAATATAAAAAGTAAAAAAGGTTGAAATTAGAGTAACCGAATAAAAAAATAAAAATAATATAATAATAATATAATTTATAACAACTGAACTTTTATAATTGATAAAGTATACAAATTTAAATATTTAATACTATTGAAATAAATTAAATAATACTGCCAATAAGGCTCGATGGTTTAGTGGTATAATTCTCCCTTAGGGTGGGAGAGGTCCTGGGTTCGATTCCCAGTCGAGCCCTTAATGAGTTTATTTTTTTCTAATAGTACTACTTTAAATTTTAGATTATTTGATTTAATCATTCTTGTAATATATTATGAACCCGATATTAATTGAGCTAGCTTTATTTACTATCAAATAGAGTATACCTAAAAATAATCTAAATATAATAATTAATTTTAGCCTTTAAACTACCCCAGCTAGTATGTTTAATTCAATTGTACACCAACTAATAATTAGCATTCAATTAATCAATTGACTATAACTATCCCCATAATCAATGCTTAATAACTATCTCGTTTACTATAACAAACTTAAAAAAGCATGTTATAAATATATATTTTTAGAGCATCTAACAACTATAATGTAGATATTAATATATTGATAGCTTAGTATGATTATATATTGTTGCTAGGATTGTGGTTTAACTTCGTTATACAAATAATAAACTACTTTGACTTGATTTTTAGAATTTACCAATCTTCTAAATCAACAAGTGAAATGAAAATTTACATGATATATAATTTAATATACAAATCTCTCCATTAACCTATTATCTCAATGATATATATAATTTTTAACCTGCCGATCAAGCAATTTTTATATCCTGTGGTTCGATTAAAAACCGCGAGTATCACTACCCTATTAATAACATATTTTTAGAATATATTAATTAATTTATTCAATTTTTTGCGCCTTGTTTTTAATAAATTATTATAATTTGCCGTCAATTTTGACGATTATCAACTGGCAAATAAATATATTTTTCCTAATTTATGAGCTGAAAAGGTGTACAACATTGCTAGAGGTAGATTATTTGAATTAGAAGCGAGCCTGCTAATTGAACTCACCAAAATTACCCTTTTGCAAATTAAACTTAAATCAATTAACCAAGCTTATTATAGAGTTATCAATATTTAGTCAAATTCATTACCAATAGCACTTTTCTGACTATTAATTACATCAATATTATCTCTGTAACAAATTTGGGTTAAACTTTTCTCCAGATAATTATTGTTAAAAATAGGTGTTAATATACTTCTAAGTTAACTAGAAATAAATAGTTTAGCGTGTGTAAATGTTTAAAGTTGTCTTTTGACCGAGTTGAGTAATCATAGCGTGTATACTATTTAATTGTAAATGTAATCCTCTTTAGAAACAAATATTCTTAAATGTGCATTGTGAGTGATTTAGGGGCTTTTGATTGGATGAAAATATATAATTAACCAATAAATACTCAGAGTCTAGAGAGCTAAATAGGCTTATCAGATACAAATAATGAAATGTAAGTAATAGAAAATAACAATAATAAAAGCTTAGCCTGATTGAGCATGTCAATACAAAAGGAAAAGAAAACTCTCCTAGCCTGATGGGGACCATACAAATAAAAGGATTGGCGAGGGAAATTCATTGCAAGGAAAAACTTCGATTTAAGGAGAATTTTATGGTTAATGAGAGTTGATTGGTAAGTTTAGGAAATTTAGGAAAACTTGCTATAAATTGAATCATTTGACTTTTAGTTTTAAACTTTGTTTTTAGTCCCTGAATAATTTTTCAACTTATTTATTTTACCTTTGCTCTTCTCTCTTTGTTGTTATTTTATTTATCGGAATGAGCTTAAGAGTCAAGTCCTTGTATCGTCAAAAAGATTCCATAGCTGAATCCTCCTTACATGCTAAAGATTATATTAAGAAAACTTTTAGAAAGAGTTTGAGAAGCTTCTCTAGCAACCCCAGTATTAATAGCGATGATGGTTTATTAAACCCTGTTCAAACAACACCACTTCCAATCATTGAAGACTTGGACCTTGGTGGGCAGTTCAGTACGGAGTTTAGACAATTTAAAACCCCAAAAACTCCAAGGAATAAGCCTAAAGAACCCACTCCAGAGTGGATGAAGCTTGCAGAGCCTGTTCTTGTTAGTCCTATTCAGATCCCAAGTGGCATACAAACAGCTCCACCAACTCAGTCAATCGAAGCGGTGCCCAATCTAAGCAATGACACTCATCCCTCCACGCCAGCCACGCTCACAACCAATCCCAGCCACGACCCCCCTGAATTAGTTATCTCCCCACATCCTCATATTTCTACAGTACCTCTTGCAGACCTCCTTAAACCTGTTCAATTACCCAATGCTATTGAAATAGACTCTGAGGGCAGAACTCTATTACAATCTCCCAACCCTCCCAGAGCTTCTAATGGCCCAGTTCCACCTCAACTCCCCAATTTGGATACTTTACTAAATTTCAAAATCGATACCAGTGCCTTTTCAAAAATAATTAAATCTCCAACCAGCCACAATCGAACCAAGTCCTTGCCAAATCTCCTCTTTATTAGCAACACTAATGAAGACAACACCGGCTACACATTCTCTGAGAAATACCCCAAAGTACCAAAACTCCAAGCTGCACCTAAATCCCAGCATGTAAGACGTGGGTCATGCCACTTACCAAACTCCACCACAAAGGCTTACATTTCAACTGAAAACCAAGATGAGGAGTCAGAACCCAATTTCCTCCAAAATCGAGAACGCCGCAAATCTTCCCCTGAAATCGGTACTGTAACCAAACTCGAAAGCATTCACAATAACGCCATAACCCAGCAACTATCCCATCCAGTTGGCACAGAAGAGTTTGAGCAAAAGAGAGCTTCAATTCTATTAGAGAAAGCTGGAAATGGACAGTTGATAGAAAAGCATAAAACCCATTTGAAGAGCTTGAGGTTAATTTCAAAGGTTAAAAATTCTATTAAGTTTGGCAGCTTAAAGGTAGCTAAAGGGTTTATGGGAAGAATGAATGTTAAGGAAATTTTCTCTTCTTAAGTAATACTTTACAGCACTTTTAATACGAAAGCCACTAAATTATTTACTGAATGAAGGAATAGGAAGAATAAGGATAGTCTTTTTAGCATTTACTATATACAACCTGGTTTATTATTTTTGCAGGCAAATTTATTATAACTTTATAATAATCGCAAGGATCTATATTACATTACAAGATAGCGGTGGCAATATTGTACATTTCTCTACCACGCTCTCTGTCAGAAGAGTTTTCAACTCTATTAATTATATATACACACACTTACTCCCTCCCGATATTTACACCATTTTCCATCCACACATACTCATTGTATACACACGCTAAACTTTAACATTGAGATATTATAAATATAAATATAAATATAAATATTATAAATTTGACCATATGTAACATTAACTATAATTATATTTTTTATATATTACTCTACTATTTTATCACATCATTATAATCGCTTATCGTATCTTAAATTTAATAAGTAATTAATTAATAATTTTTGAAACAACTTAGCAATTAACTAAAAATTTCAAACTAATTGCGCTTTTTATATTATGCAGTCACAGGTACTATTAGTTTTTGTTTGTTAAGCAAAGTAAAGAAGAAATATTTGTTATTATTTTAATATATCTTAAATTTATCTTTGTTTAAGCTTAATTTTTTATTATTGTTGATTATTGTGTGTAAGTTTATGAAATTTTTCATGTTTATTTTGCGTAATTTAGAGTAAACTTATGTTTTATTTGAAAATTTTTGATATATAAGAGAATTAACTTGTAAATAGTGGATAATTTATAATTAATAAGCTAAAAATTAGAAAAGTAATATTAAAAAACTATATCTCTAAGCTAATAATATTATAAATTAATTAACAAACGAGAACATTGAATTAAATTTGTTATAAAATTTATTTTGGAGGACTAATGAAAGAGGTGGTCTAAAATTGCTTATCATTTCCTATATACAATGAGTGTGACAGATAAATTATCTAGAAAGAAAGCAGCGCTAACTAATACAGACAGTATATGAAATGAACAGTATATGAGCCACGGCCTTCTGACTCATCGTTAGCAACTTAATAATATCACCCGACTCTGATTCTCTCCCCTCCTCAGTGGCAACGTTTAAATAAGTAAAGTATTAAAATGAACAAATTCTTATAAGTTAATAAATTCTACTTAAAATTCTCAATTAATAGTCTATATAATCATTGGTAACCTGTAAATAACTAAGATTTAACTGAGATGTAGAAAATATAGATATAGCATATATTATGACCACATGCCAGAAAAGCTTTATATAAAATTAACTGTGAATTGTGATTACAAATTTGAATAAAAATTATTCTGGGAAAAAATAAGATCGACACCTACAGGATTCGAACCTGTGCTCCCAAAGGGAAACGCCTTAGCAGGGCGCCGCGTTAACCACTCCGCCAAAGTGTCTTATTAAAGATCATATATGAAAGATTCTAGTTAAAACGAGGACAAATTTGACCTAAAATTTTTTATACGGATTATTTGTAATATTATTGATTTTTAGTTGCTTAAAGCTTATTAAAGA
>KQ964471.1:46912-58168 GCA_001566745.1 Conidiobolus coronatus NRRL 28638
ACTCATATAGAGTTTAGAATTTACTAGAATTTACTCAGCTTTTAGTTATTTAATTCAATTTTTATGACTATAATACATATTTGATATTTTAACTTATCGAGTTATCACTATTATTCTTGTTATATAGATACCTATTATTATCATATTTCATACTCTATAAACTATTTGAGTCTCATAATACTCATTTAACTATCCATATAATATAATGTTAGATTTATCCTCTAAATACTTAACATTAAAGAAATTTCTCAATCTATTATGCATAAAACGATATTAATAATATCATTTAAATCATTGGAGTTACATGTTATTGATATTTAACCTACCTTTATACTAGTAATTATATTTACTTAATCTCACTATTCATAACTGTTATTAATATATCATATATTAATCAACAAATTCAATATAATCAAAAGATATAATGTTTAAATCATTTTTATTAAATATATACAATTATCAAATTAATATACATATATATCATTATTTTATATAAAAATTATTATTAAAAAACTTAAGAGAATTGAACAATTTGCGAGTTAGTAAATATAAAATTTTAACGTAAATTAGTTATCCTGAAGGGATGTGCCTCAGTATTAAATACCCATTGGTCCAGGTTTAAAGTAGATTGGTCACTAAATATTAAATACAAATATTTTAAAGTTTCTGCTAGGAAAAAGGATTCCATAACGTCTACTCGAGGGTCTCCATCCGTTGAGTTAGTTATGTCGTTATAGCAAGCGAAGCCGGATGGGGTTTTGGAATGCTGACGAATTGCTTTGAAGCCTGCATAAGCCATTTCTCTATACTTGGGGTCTTTAGTATAGTAGTAACTATAGTAGAGCGATTCAAACATTTCAGGGCGTAAATTACTAGTTGGAACGGTTGTCGATAGGCCTGTTGTTTGGGAAAACGATACAACTTCAGGGCCTAAGAGGTAAGGATTAGCTCTATACGCGTTGTAACAAGTGTCCATTAGATGTAGAGCAGACTCTCCATAATCTGTACCTGGGATATGATGATTAGCGTATTGCAAGAGGCCAGGGACGAAGAAGGTCAAGTGATCCATATACTGCTGATATTGACCATTTTGATCAATTTCTCCAAAGTATAGCTCACCGTTGGGACCCCTTCTCATTAACGACTTCAATCCTTGCATAGATTCTTGAAACATGGAGAGTAAGAGAGGGTTTGACTTTCCAGTCATTATATAAACCTTTAAAAGATATTCATAAAAACTATCACCTAAAGCCCCAAAAGAAACCTGCTGTGTGATGAATTGCCCTGTGAATACATTCAAATACACAGGGTATAAACCTTGTCTAGGCTTGGGCAAAACAAAAAGTCTTTCATAAATTCTCATTACTACTTCAGCATAAGTTGGGTTATTCGTTAACTGACTAAGTCTTACAAATTCCATTTGAACAGACCCGATTTCTGCTAAAATTACAATTCCTCGATTTGCATCAGGTATTTTTCTAGTGAAATCGTACCTATAATAAGGGAATCCAGTAGGTGTATTAAATGCTGGTAATAAACTGTCAGCTAATTGAACAGCTTTTTGTAGTAGTATAGGCTCTCCAGAGAGGTCATAAGCACTGAGAAGACCTCCTAGATATCTGATAGTAGTTTCAAACACTAGTACAGGGCCTGCGGATTGAGTAAAGTCTACCATTGCAATTCTTTGAACTGCTAGCTGGAATTCTTGCTTTAAGTCTAATAACCACAGCGTGGAGAGGGAATCCACAATAGTAAGGCCCCAGCCCTGAAAGCGAGAATTATCAGCCGTATTAGATATAGGATGCAACTCATCCTGACCAAATGCATAAGTTTTGTACCCCGTCCAAGCATGCACAAACTCAGCTTTAACTTCCTCGCGTCTAGGATCATTATCTAATACGACCTGCTGACCCCAAGAAGCTTGCCACAAGCTTATAACCAATATTAATTGAGTTAAAGACACTTTATTAAACTTAATCATTTTAAAATAAGAAAACTTTTATAAATATACAACAAAAAAGAAGAGAAAAGTTAGATTAATTAATTAATAAAGTATATAGAAAAAACTTTTTTTAAAGTTCACGCTTACCTTATATTTATTCGATAAATTTGGGCCTGCTAGTTGTAATTCTGCCCCCATTGTCCCAATTAACCTGGGGGATAAAAGTGTGGGGGTAATCTGGTCAAGTTAAATCAAATTACAACTAAGCTGAATTGATTGGGGTAAAGAGTTAAATTAATATTATTAGATTACAAAATGCAGATTAATATTGTTACTAACTTGGCGCATTGTCCTATCACATTTGTTTTTAATATTTAAGTTATTTCCATTAGCTAAAAAGAATAAATTAGAATATTACTGTTAATTTTAATATTAACTTTATAGAGTAAAATATTAACGAAATTAAGTTTATATTAGGCAATTATTAACGATGAAAATTAATAACATAAAAGTAAAACAAAACAGATGCAGATATATTAGAAAAAGAAGCATTATATGCTATAAGAAAAATTCAAAAGCTGAACTATGTTAGGATAAAAATTAAGCTCATAATAGGATATAAATCAATAATATGGTTTAAAATAATAAAATAGCTAAAAGATTTAAAAATGATGTGAATAAATAAATTAAAAGAATAAAATATTATCCAATAATAGATTAAATATATATCATTATAATAAAAAGAAAAACTTAATTAATTTTAAAAATATACATTTATATAAAAGTTAGATCTCAAAATTTAATAACTCACTACAAATAATAAATTGTATGCCTTCTTGGCTCAGTTGGCAGAGCGTCCGCCTAGTAAGCGGAAGGTCACGTGTTCGATTCACGTAGAAGGCATTAAACTTTTTTTATTGTTAGCATTTTAATATAGCTGTTTGATTATATATTTTCTTAAGTTATAGTTTAATAACAAATTAAGTTACAATTTTTGTATTATATAAAATTTAAATATAAAAATTCTATTTTTACTTAACACCATTACTTTTTTAATCAAATCATTCTATATTTTAGGTCAATATTTGAATGAATATACTTTATGACAAGTTACCATTATTAAGTATAAATATATCCAATAGTATAGCAATTAAAAGTGCTTCTTGAATATTCTTTGATTACTAATCATCCAAAATAGCTAGATTCCTAATCAATAATTAAAAATACTTTAACCCTGTTGCAAACTAAAAGACGTTAAATTTAAACTAGATTTGTTAAGTTCATGACTTTAGCATTATCTAAAATTATATCATTTTATTATTATAATACAACATATAACTATTAAAAATATTTTAATTTATATATGTCAATAAACTATTTCTAATTTTACAAAATACGCGCACTATATGGTAACTAACTATATTCAGTATTTGGAACTAAAGTAGCAAAATTCTAATATGAAATTTATTAGATGTACCTGGAATATGCAATAAAATGTTAGATCCAATTCTCAACTAAATAACAAAGATATAGTTAAGTAATGATAAGAATAGATAATAAACTCTACTGTCTCAAAATTAAAATCAATTATGTAAATTACCAAATTGATGTAGATTTATTTATAACAGGATAAGGAATAAAGCTGAATTAGTATTCATCCATATATTGTTCATCTTCACCATCTCTGGCAACTTCTTCGTAATCCTTTTCAAGGGCAGCAAGATCTTCACGAGCTTCGGAGAATTCACCTTCTTCCATACCTTCACCAACATACCAGTGAACGAAAGCACGCTTGGCATACATAAGATCAAACTTATGATCCAAACTAGCCCAAGCATTAGCAATAGCGGTGTTGTTGGATAACATACAAACAGCGCGCTTGATAGGAGCCATTTCACCATCAGGAATAACAGTAGGAGCTTGATCGTTGATACCAACCTTGAAACCACAAGGAGACCAGTCAACAAATTGAATAGTCTTCTTGGTACGAAGGTTAGCAATAGTGGCGGTAGAATCCTTAGAAGCAACATCACCACGGTATAGTAAGCAAGATGCCATGTACTTACCAGTACGGGGATCACACTTAACCATAGTATTAGAGGGTTCGAAACAGGCAGCAGAGATTTCAGCAACACTGGAGGATTCGTGGCCAGCGCGAGCGGCAGAGATGATAGGAGCGAAACTAACTAAGGGGAAGTGAATACGAGGATAAGGAACTAAGTTAGTCTGGAATTCAGCTAAATCAACATTGAGAGAACCGCCAAAACGGAGGGAGGTGGTGACTGAAGAAACAACTTGAGCAATCAAACGGTTAAGGTTGGTGTAGTTGGGACGTTCAATACCCAAATTGTTCTTACAGATATCATAGATAGCTTCGTTATCGAGTAAGAAAGAGCAGTCAGAGTGTTCTAAAGTGCTGTGGGTAGTGAGGATGGAGTTGTAGGGTTCAACAACAGCGGAAGAAACGGTAGGGGAAGGATAGATAGAGAACTCTAACTTGGATTTTTTACCAAAATCGACGGAAAGGCGTTCTAAAAGAAGAGCACCGAAACCGGAACCAGTACCACCACCGAAAGAGTGGAAAACTAAGAAACCTTGGAGACCAGAGCAGTTTTCAGCTTGCTTGTGGATACGATCAACAACATCGTCAATCATTTCTTTACCAACAGTGTAGTGGCCACGAGCATAGTTGTTAGCGGCATCTTCTTTACCACTGATCAAAGTATCAGGGTGGAAAAGTTTACCATAAGTTCCGGTACGAACTTCGTCAACAACGGAAGGTTCAAGATCAACGAAAACGGTACGGGGAACATATTTTCCACTACCAGTTTCAGAGAAGAAAGTTTGAGGACCTCCAATAGCTTGATCGCCAACTAATTTACCATCTTGACCAATACCGTGTTCTAAACAGTATAATTCCCAACAGGCATTACCAATTTGAATACCAGCTTGACCAACGTGAACTGAAATTACTTCTCTCATTTTATTCTGATTTTGATTAACTTTTATTGTATTACCTAACGTTTTATTATGACGGTTATAAATTTAATTAAAAAACAATAATAATGAAATACTTTGATTCCTTTTATACAAAAATATGGGATCAATAAAATGACGTTAAATGATTTCACACTTTATTAAGTTTTTAGAGTTGTTCTGAAATTTGATTTGTTGATAATTGTTAATAAAGTTAAAATCTGATCAATAATATTTTTCCTTTGTTTTATTTATTTATTTGATTGGTTACCAAGTCATTGGATTCTCCAGACTATAAATGTATTAGCGTTTATTGAATAGCAATGATTCAATAAAAATACAATTTTCTCACCAAAATTTCCATTATTACTCCCTTTATTTTTTAATTTAATATAAAAGTTAAAGATTTCATAATACTTACACATATTAATATATAAACACAAGTCAATTATTACATACGTTTAACGATACATTTTAGTAGTACTCTATGATAAATATATCCTATTAAGGAAAAATGTAAACAAATAAATATACATAAATTGTTTTACATTCCATAAATTTTGCAACATTTATTTCACTATTGTTAAACTATTGAAAAAAATACAAAAACAGAGATAAAATATTATGGATATTTTTAAATTTGGATATCCTAAAAACACTGTTGATGTAATAACTCTTTGATCCAGATACCTTCCCCAAGGTATAATTTATTATAAATAATTAAATATAATTATCTATTTTTCCTATTTAACGTCATACGTTGAACTAGTCAGTTGGCTTAACTCGTCAACTATTCCTAAGTTATACCAATGTTATATATTTTATGACGCTTTTATTCAAATATAGATCAAAAACTTTGGCCTTATAAATTTTCAATTTAACGTCATTCATTCTAGTATTGGATCCAGTGTACATATTAATATTAAAATATAAACTATCATATAAATAACTTGATTAAATAAATCACCAGTAGCCTATAGAGGAGTAATACAAGTTAATAAGCGTGCTTACTTTTAATGCAAGCTGATTTAAATTCATTATAACTCCTCTACTTTAGTAAGCCATATTATTTTCAGAAGAATATACTGAGTGTATCAAAAGCTATTTTGAAGTTCCATACATATCATAAAGCTAGCATATAACTTTCTCATCAAATAATTAAAAAAGTATAATCTCAACTTTAAAATATGTTAACAATATACGATACTTGTATTTTCGGATAATTTAGAAATAAATATGTTGTACCATAGATTTGATCTAATAGAGTATATTCATTATAGCGCTGTATTATGACTTATAGTTTATAAGTATGAATGCTTCAAGAATATAGTTTAATAGCATTAATAATTTATGAAATCATGAACTTGCTATTTTTAATACTAAATATTGTATTTATATTGAGTGGAATAAGTGGGACTATTAAAATGTTAAACCAGTCATCAGGTTTACGTTTATTCAGGAATCCCATATTTTAAATTTATTCATGTCAAATTTAAATATCCTGTGAGAATATTATTACAGAGTAAGTTTGTCATAGTAACACATAACTTAATCAATAAATAAATAACAATGCGTGAAGTTTTATCTATCCATGTTGGTCAAGCCGGTGTCCAAATTGGTAATGCCTGTTGGGAATTATACTGTTTAGAACACGGTATTGGTCAAGATGGTAAATTAGGTGAAAATGGTCTCATCGGAAACCCCGGAACTTTCTTCTCTGAAACCAGTAACGGTAGATACGTTCCCCGTACTGTTTTCGTTGATCTCGAACCTTCCGTTATCGACGAAGTTCGCACTGGTCCCTACAGAGAACTTTTCCACCCCGATACTTTGATCAGTGGTAAAGAAGATGCTGCTAACAACTATGCTCGTGGTCACTACACCGTTGGTAAAGAAA
The DNA here is from genome assembly GCA_001566745.1 of Conidiobolus coronatus NRRL 28638. NCBI lineage: Eukaryota > Fungi > Entomophthoromycota > Entomophthoromycetes > Entomophthorales > Conidiobolaceae > Conidiobolus > Conidiobolus coronatus. The sequence goes on from KQ964471.1 coordinate 53,728, forward strand.
TGATTGATAACGTTGTTGAACGTATTAACAAGCAAGCTGAAAACTGTACTGGCCTTCAAGGTTTCATGGTCTTCCACTCCTTCGGTGGTGGTACTGGTTCCGGTTTCGGTGCTCTTCTTTTAGAACGTCTTTCTCAAGACTACGGTAAGAAGTCTAAGTTAGAATTCTCTATCTATCCTTCCCCTACCGTTTCTTCCGCTGTTGTTGAACCCTACAACTCCATCCTCACTACCCACAGCACTTTAGAACACTCTGACTGTTCTTTCTTAGTTGATAACGAAGCTATCTATGATATCTGCAGAAAGAACTTAGGTATTGAACGTCCCAACTACACCAACCTTAACCGCTTGATTGCTCAAGTTGTTTCCTCTGTTACTGCTTCTCTCCGTTTCGGTGGTTCTCTCAATGTTGATATGAACGAATTCCAAACTAACTTGGTTCCCTATCCTCGTATTCATTTCCCCTTAGTTAGTTTCGCTCCTATTATTTCCACCTCCCGCGCTGGTCATGAATCTTCCAGCGTTGCTGAAATCACCTCTGCTTGTTTCGAACCCGCTAACACTATGGTTAAATGTAACCCTGCCCTCGGTAAATACATGGCCTCTTGTTTATTATACCGTGGTGATGTTACTAACAAAGACTCCTCTGCTATCATTGCTAACCTCCGCAACAAGAGCTCTATCCAATTTGTTGACTGGTCTCCTTGTGGTTTCAAGGTTGGTATCAACGATCAAGCTCCCGTTACTGTTCCTGGTGGTGACATGGCTCCTATCAAGCGTGCCGTCTGTGTTTTATCTAACAACACTGCTATTGCTGAAGCTTGGTCCCGTCTTAACCAAAAGTTCGATCTTATGTATGCCAAGCGTGCTTTCGTTCACTGGTATGTTGGTGAAGGTATGGAAGAAGGTGAATTCTCCGAAGCTCGTGAAGATCTTGCTGCCCTTGAAAAGGATTACGAAGAAGTTGCCAGAGATGGTGATGATGAAGTTATGGAAGAATACTAAATTATTATTTATTTAATAAACTTAGTTAATTTCAATATTATATTTCCATATTTATTTTATATAAAAATATTCAATAACGCTAGAGACAATTTTGTGTAAAGCGCGAATTTCAAGTTGAATATACTACCCTATATACATGCCTGTTTGCTAATGAAATATATCTAATGATTCATATTACCTAAGCTATTTATCTATAAAATCTATATACACAGCAGCTCAAAAGATTAACTCTCTATGATAGTATATGAGAGATTCTGGTTAAATCGAGGAAATTTGGTTCAAATTTTTATATATGGAAAATTTAAATATTTTTGATTTTTACATGATCAAGGCATATAAAACAGACTCTTATATTAGTCAGTGTTATTAGTACAGTTTTCTAATAGAATATTAGAAGACTTTTCTTTTATTTAATAGCTATATAAGATAATAATACGCTTGTATTGAAATTAAAATTTTGAATAGAGTTCACATAAATTTGAGTTAAATTAGCCAGAATCTCTCATATAAACAGATATGAAAGATTCTAGTTAAAATGAGGACAAATTTGACCAAAATTTTTATATGGAAAATTCGGAATATTTTTGATTTATAGTTGCTTAAAGTTTATTAAAGAGTAATTTTAATAGTAAAGTTGATAATGAGTGATTCTGGTTAAACGGATGAAATATTGTCCTAAATTTTATATAGGGAAAATTTATGGTATTTTAGATTTATAGTCGTTTAAAACATATTAAACAGCAACTTTTATTAGTTAAAGTTTATACCATAATATGCTAATATATATTATTAAATTTTTCTCTTTTAAAAAATAATTATAATCGCTAATAACTCTCTTATATTAAAGTTAAAATTTTGAACTGAGCTCACACAAATTAAAGTCAAATTAACCAGAACCTCTCATATATATTTTTTTAAGGAGATTTTTTATTCCTCTACTTTTATATATAATAAATAATCAATGACATGTATTATTAATATAAATTATGCTATATAAAAAATATTTTATAAGATTAAAAAAGATTAAATTAAGACAAAATTACTTTATTAGTTATTTAGTAATTTCTATATCTTTTATAATATTAATTAGATTTAATTATAAATTTACTTACTAATGGTATTATTAAGAATTCTCTCTTATCTTTATTTTTAGTAAATAGCAAGTAAGCAATTTTAAATCTTATTAATTTATTTAAATCACCATAAGATAATTATTTATTCATACTTATTTTATCTATACTCATATAAATTAAATACTATGCAGAATTATTTTATTGTAAATTTATTTTAGTTATTAAAATTAATATATATTAATATTAGAAAAGTCATAATAGTTATTTAGATTATAATAATTATATTGTAAAATTAAGCTAGTACTTAATTTCTCATAACATGTTTATTTTAAGATTATTATTAGGTATAAATAGTTAAACTTATTTTAATAAAATTATTATATATGAGTAATTCTGGTTAATTTGCTTCAAATTTTGTATGAGCTTAGTTCAAAATTTTAACCATAGTATAAGCAAGTTATTAGTATTTATAACGCTTATTTAAAAGATATTAATTTATAATATTATATTAAAAAGCTATTTTTTAGCTTTAAGTAACATGGAGACTGTTTATATACTTTAAACATACAAGAAAATAAAAATATTGTAGATTTGACCTATATAAAATTTTTGACAAATTTTCCTCGTTTTAGCTAGAATCACTCATATTAGATAGCTAATTAAATATTACTAAGTTTAACTACTATCTCAATAAATTTACTAATTTAAAAATCTACTTTAATATTATAATTAACACATTAATCTACCTTTATAGAAAACCATAATATTATTTACTATAGAATATATTTAATACATAATAATAAAGCCCGTTCCAATATATTTGCATATTAGCTTAATACAAAATATATTTAATAAGTATAATTTTGGTGTAAATACGATTTAAAAATGTTCATCATACTAACCAAGGTGCAGTTTTATTCGATTTCTTTAAGAATACTAATGTATACTTTAGTTAAAAAGTATAACTAAGATTTATATGTTAAAGGAAGGCTTATATATTATTAGGTTTTCTTATTAGCCAAACTATATAATAGCATTACAAACTCGGTATACCTAAATCCAGATACTGTATACACAGTTTTAATTTATAATTATATTATAGATTATTTTATAAAGTTTGCAAATTTCACATAATTTAGCGTCCTAACCCAGCGTGCATTGTGGTATTAAGCGTCGTAGTATATAATGGATAATTAGATTAAATAAACTGCTAGCGATATATAAGAAGAAATTAAGTTAATTTATGTTCTTACCTTTAAAGCGAGTTTTTTTAAAGTCATCATATTTCTTATGCTTTAGTATATCACACTATAATTAAAAAATTATATTAAGCATATTGTGATATTTATATAAAATTATACTCAGATTAAAAAGTTGGCATATAATTCTCCAACTTTTTAAGAACTAAACCACAGCATAAACACGTAGTTTTAGCCTTAAAATGTAAAAAACAACATAATACCATTTTTAATATTTGCCAGTTATATAGCAATAATGCAGCGTATCACGCATTTATAGACCCAAGACAGGACCATTTGCTATACTCGCATTATTATTTTCTTAGTCTTTTTAAAGAATTCTAGGTTATAGTTTAATAACGTAGATAATTTTAAAAAAATTTCATCATAGCTAATCGATAAATGCCATAGATCTACATAACAGTTTCACTAAGCAGCAAAAATTCTATTTAATGTCTTTTAAGGCAACACTCTGGTGCTATATATTTTTATTTTATATGTATATCATATACAAAGATTATAATATCTAATTATATGCATTCTTAATATATATCTTAGATATAGCTAATATTCAAATTCTATTTTGCACATGAACCGATTAAATAGATCCATGATTGACCATAGATAATATTAGATTTATATTAAGTGAGGTACTGGGACTATTAAATTGTTAAACTAATTACCAAACTTAGTTTTTTCAATAAACCCATATTTTCAATTTATTCAAGTTAAATTTAAATATTTTGTTGGAAGATTGGTAGTGAATAAGTTTGTCATAATAATACATAACTTAATCAATAAATAAATAACAATGCGTGAAGTTTTATCTATCCATGTCGGTCAAGCCGGTGTCCAAATTGGTAATGCCTGTTGGGAATTATACTGTTTAGAACACGGTATCGGTCAAGATGGTAAATTAACTGGTGACAGCGTCATCGGAAATCCCGGTACTTTCTTCTCTGAAACCAGCAACGGTAAATACGTTCCCCGTACTGTTTTCGTTGATCTTGAATCTTCTGTTATTGACGAAGTTCGCACTGGTCCCTACAGAGAACTTTTCCACCCCGATACTTTGATCAGTGGTAAAGAAGATGCTGCTAACAACTATGCTCGTGGTCACTACACC
>KQ964471.1:104961-123579 GCA_001566745.1 Conidiobolus coronatus NRRL 28638
CCAGAACCTCTCATATGGTCAATCTTACGCGGGCTCAAACTAGGATACAGTTGAATATTCTGAATAAAATAGTTTTAAATAGAGTCAAAATATTATCGAATATTTCCCTCGAATCCAGACAAGTTTATCCATATATAAACTTCGAATAGGATTCGAAATTTTTAATTATACATTCTATAACTTCAAGTATGAGAATAAAAATCATAAAAACTTATAAATCCATTTTAATTAACGAGGATAGGAAAGTTAAAATAAAAAAAATTGTTCTTTATAGGCTAATAATAAATATATAGTAGTAGTTTTTGAGATTAGTGCATTGTTCTATATTAAATGTTTTAGCACTGGTATACTTGACTTCTGGGATGCCTTACAGCATCATACATTACTAAGGACTATTTGTAGAATCTAAAGTAAGTAGAATTAAAGTCATTTATTTTTAGATAATTTAAGCCAGTAAGAACAAAAATTCATAAAACCAAGCTGTATCGTGACTTTATTTTTATCCAAAATCAAGCTATTATTTTTTCTTTTTGGCAGTTAATTAGATTTAGCGAAAAAAATAATCGTAAAAATAATTTAATAAAAAAGCAAAAATATTTACTTTATTTACTGAATCACTTTATCTCTCCAACTTGCATTATCTAGCTTAATTTTATTAAAACAACACCACTACCCAAATCAAAAAATTAATTATAAGCAAATTACAACTCTTCAAGTTTGACAATATGCTATAATTCAAATTATATTAAATCTAAAGAGTAAAATTTATCTGTAATAATATTGTTTTTAGTTAAATTAGTTTATGAGAGTTGTAAAACCTCATAATAAATCATTATGTTGAGTTTAATTGAGACTCATGTGATTTGTGGGAATTAGGTTATTACAAATACAGTAAATGCAATTATTTCGATATTATAAAATATGTGTTGATTATCAAGTTTAGAGTTGCAAATACAGTTAATATAAATTCATAGAATTATATTGGATAAATGCTACAAATTATTAAGGCTAAATACGCTAACTGAGTAATAAAAATTTTTTTACTGTATTCAATGTTCTATTATTCCGAACAATAGAACATTCAGAGAAAAGTTCTCATAATTAATTTATGCGCTAATTAATTATTTCAGAGAGGTATAAATATATATCTTCTGCCACCAATGCTTTAATTTTACTTCACTTTTATTTATTTATTTATTTTAAAAAATAATAAAATTTAATTAATTAATTGAGCTTAATAGCAATTTATAATATGTTAACAAGTATTTATTTCACTGGGTTACTATTAAGTTTAGTAAATTCTCAGTGCTTTGACCCACCATCAGTATTATCTAGGAACCAAGCTTTAAAACCTGTGGACTGCGAAAACCCGCTGCCAAAGTTTCAAAATTTAAAATCATCAAGTGAAGAAAAGGATGGGGGAACAGTAAATAAACTATCTGGAAAGTCAAAGGACAGTATGATTCAAATTGATCTATCTTGCACCAGTTCAAATACAACTTGTGGTAGGGTAATGGATACTTTTATCACTGCTTCAGATTACTTAACCAATATTATTAAGTTTAAAGCACCTATTAATATTCAAGCTGCATTCACTTCATTTTGTTTAAATTTGGGGGAATGTAATAAAATTAATCAAATATTGGGAGCCGCTCAAATTGCCAGGTATCATCAGTTAAAGAGTGATGATGGTAAAATTAGACTATATCCCCAAGCTTTAGCTAAACAAGTTTCTACTCCTCCAAGTTCGGCTGCACTCAATCCAAGCGATATTATAGCAGAATTTAATTCAGATGCCAAGTTTTACTTCCAAAGTCAAGGGGGGCAAATAGGAAAGGATGAAATGGACTTCTTACTAGTTGTAAGTCACGAATTAGTTCATGGCTTAGGATTTGCAACAATTTATAACGATCACTTTAACGAAAAACCCCAAGCATTATTCCCAAGTCCTGAAGCTGCAGTTTATAGCGATGGTAGAGCTAAAATTAGTAATTTTTTGGAATCAATATTTGATCGCTATGTAGTAGTTAAGGATGGTAAAGGTAGTTTAGCAGCAATTACAGATGTTTTTAATGGTTATGTAACTGATAATAAGGATAAGATGTTCAAGGATGAGAATGAAGCTATTCAAAATTTTATACAATCTAGTCAGTATCAAGTAGCTAAAGATTTATTAAAAACAGCTCAGGTTGAAGGCTCTATGGAATTTGTTTTTGATACCAAAATTAAAGCTCCATTTTCATCGCTTGTTTTGGAAACTGGTTTGAAGCCTTATACCCCATCCTCTTCACTTTCTCACGTATCGATAAAAACCTATGCAGATACTAAAGATTTCTTAATGACTCATGAAATGGGTTCTGGGAATAGTTTACAAAAGCTAGTGAGTAGTATAGGATCAGGTAATTGGAATACTGCACCATATGGACCTGGTTTATTGGCTATGTTAGAGACTATTGGATACAATTTGAAGCAAAATCCTCATTCCAATATCACATCCGATTCTTCTGACACTGAATCTAGCTCTAGCAACTCTAAACCTGGTAACAAGGGATCCAATTTTGGTCAAAAATCAATTAATATTTCATGGGCTTTATTAACAAGTATGGGACTAATATATTATTATGTTTTGTAAATATAGTGATTTAACTTATTATAGCTTAACGTGTTTATCTTTAAGCAGCTAAAAATATTTAATTTTAAATAAAAATTATTTCCAAAAGTATATAAAATAATTAGATTATAGTTTATCTTGCTTAGCTTTTATCAAGTTAAAGTATTACAGATTTGGTACTGGCCAATATATTGATTTATAACTTAAAGGGGTACTACGAGTATGAATAGACAGCTCCACCTTGAAAAAAATTGGATTCTGTCAATAAAGTTTTTTTATAGCCAAAGTAGCTTTACTTAAATATATATTCGAGTATAAATCTATTTCAATATATATCATCTATCTATATAAATTTATATTTATTATACATAATAATATAAATATCCTATTATAATATAGTTAACTCTACTATAACAGCTATATTAAATATTTGCTATATCATAGCTTTGTAGGCGAAAAGATTGGTTTTGGACATAAAGAAATTATAAAATTATGATAATGGTTTTTTGTATGTAAAAGTGGAAAACCGCCCTATTTATAGTCGTAGTACCCCTTTAAGTATTCTGCAAATGATTTAATTATTATTAAAATATTATGAGATGTATAAATATATTAAAGAATCTGGTTAAAACGAGGAAAACTTGTACAAAAAAATTTTTATATAGAAAATTTACAGTATCATTGATTTATAGTTGTTTAAAGCTTATTAAAATGTGACAGTTATTAGTTAAAAGTTAATAATATAGTATTTAAATATGTTACTATCATCAATTCGCTATTATATAATGACTATACATGATAAAAACTCGGTTGTAAAAAAATAAAATTTTAGACTGGGCTCATATAAAATTTGACCAAGTTAACCACAATCTATCATATTATAAAACACAATATATCTTATACTAAAAATAATCTATCTGGAATGGTTAAGCCGTAACAAATGCGATTGATTTATAGACCTAGTTGATAACTTTGATGATAAATATAAAATAACTAATCTTATACATAATTTGCTTAATTCTACTATAAAAATTTTGAGTATATGGAAAAATCTATTATATGATTCCAATTACTTAATAAATCATTATGTAATAGCTTATAGAATATATGTTATGCAAATAACTGTCTTATTTGTAATTCTATTATATCTTAAGGCAAAAATTTAAAGGAAATATAAACTTAATAACTGGAGAACTTTGAGCAAATGAATCCAAAATTGATAATATTTATACTATATATATATTTAAGTTATTAAAAAACTATGCACTATGTAGATTTGTCATATTTTTTATTACATAAATAGAAATAATTTGATTAATGTGTTTAAAAGGCTTGACAAAGAATATACTCTCAAGCGGCGCTAATTCAATTACGTGGTTATAATGCGCATTAATTATAAATTTTAATAGCAGAATATCATTATATCTAGTTAAAAATATTCAATACTGGTTTTAATAGCTTTGAGAAATAGCAATAATAGCAATTTTATAATTGCATAGTTATAATCATACAAGTTATAATTATTTTATATTACGCGATAGGAGTAGATCATACTCGTTAAACTAAACACATTTTCAAATTTTATTAATAGAATAGGGTATGGAGTTTTGGAGAGGTGCATAGAGTCTCCTTTTTTATGAACTTTTCTTGATGAAAAGGTTAGCATAATCGAATTTAGCGGCTTTTAATGACTGATACTATATACGATCATTAGGGTGCTTGTTTTATTCGCTTAAATTATTAAAGCTTTGTTTATTAACAATTCAGTAATATAATAAGCTTAGTAATTTGGTATGCATTATGGATATGATATGAAGAAAAATTTCAGCTATGTTACATAAAATAAAACTAATTACGGATCATATATATCAAGCATAATATCACATAACCGTATAATAAATAATGACACTGTCAATTATGTGTGATTTGTGTATCTTTTCTCGAACCACTTATCACATATTATATCATAAAAATATGCACTAATCTAAAATTATATTCCAAAAATTAATCTAGATTGGTCAATAGACTTTTCAAATAAAAATTAACAGTAAAAATAATTTTTGTATAAATTATTGTATCATGTTATTTAAATTTAGCAAAATTATAAGTCATAAAAGATGTTGGATTAATAATATAAGATGCAGCATAACGTAATCACTACAATTTTGCTATATTTAAAGTAAATTAAATAGTTTTATTAAATTTGCGCAATCATTTTATATTCTTGTGTTGGATAATTGTAACCAAGCCAAGATTTGATATTATTAACAAATTCTAAGAATGTACTTTTTTAACTGATTAATGTGCAGTAAAATCAAAGTTTATGCAAAAATTCGGAGCATTGAAATGAATATTAAAATAATTTCTATAAATAGTTATTTAATTAATTTGCCATCAATGTATAAAAAGGTGATATTGTACATCGTTTTGCTTTTATTAGATCATTAGATTTTTCTTTTATAAAAGCTTCCGTTGTTGTTGTATTTTTAGTTTATATAGTTTGAGCTATTCTAATATGTTAACAAATATTTATTTCACTGGGTTACTATTAAGTTTAGTAAGCGCTATTTGCTTTGATCCTTCTCCTATTCAATCGGGTGAAAACACTTTAATAATGGTAGAATGTGGAGGCACTTCCACTTCCACTTCCACTTCCTCCGCTTCAGAGTCAGATTCATTATTGCTACCACCTGCTCAAGATTTAAGATTATCAAATGGCTATGAGCTTACAGGAGGAAATAAATCATCAGGAAAATCTAAGGATGGTAATATAGAAATAGATTTAACTTGCACCAGTCAGGTGTCTACTTGTAATATGGTTATGGATACTTTCATTACTGCTTCGGATTATTTAACCAATATTATTAAGTTTACTACTCCAATCAAAATTCAAGCCGTTTACACTTCTTTTTGCCAATATGGAGGGGATTGTGATAGAGTTAGACAAACCTTAGGAAAGGCTCAAACTACAAGATATCACCCATTGAGAAGTGACGATGGCAAGTCTAGGCTATACCCTCAATCCCTCGTTAAGCAGCTTTCTAAAACTTCTTTGAGAGGATCTTTGGCTCCATATGATATTACTGCTGAATTTAATTCAGACGCCAATTTTTACTTCCAATCTGAAGGTGGTCAAATTTCTAGAGGTCAATCCGATTTCCTATTAGTTGTTAGTCACGAATTAGTTCATGGTTTGGGATTTGCAACTATTTATAATGATTATATAACCAAGCCAGGTTCTCAAGCTCAAGCTATCTTCCCAAACCCTGAAGTATCTTCTTACAGCGATGGTAAAGCTAAAATTAATAACTTTTACGAATCTATATTCGATAGATATGTGGTGCTAACTCAAAACAAGCAAAGTTTAAGCTCTGTAACGGATGTTATTAATGGTTATTTAGTCGATAATAAGGATAGAATATTTAGGAGTAAGGAGGAAGCTTTTAAAAATTTTGTAGATAGTAGCCAGTATCAAGTAGCTAAGGATTTATTGAATACTGCTCAAACTGAAGGCAGTATGGAGTTTGTATTTAATACGACTAGCAAAACCCCATTCTCTTCACTCGTTTTGGAAACTAGTTTGAAGCCCTATGCACCATCCTCATCAATTTCCCACGCATCAGCCAAAAATTACTTAAACACTAAAGAGTTCTTAATGAAGCACGAAATGAGCTCTGGTAACAGTTTATCAAAGTTAGTGAGTAGTGTAGGCTCAGGCAGTTGGGATACTGCACCATATGGACCTGGTTTAATAGCCGTATTAGAGACTATTGGTTACCCTACAAATCAAAATCCTAGCCCTAATGTTGTATTGGGATCAACTAGTTGGGGATTTAAATCTAATCAAGTTCCCTGGGCGTTATTATTTACGAGTTTTTGGTTAACATATTATATTATATAGGCGTAGATTTGCATCAGCTTATACTTTTGGTATTATAATTTAAAATAAAATTAATTATTGATATATGTTAAATTAAAAGGTATATATTAAATATAGTTAGAGTCATAAAAACACTAGTTAATCAAGGCAATAATTTAATTAAATATGTGCATATGAATGATTCCAGTTAAAACAAGGATAACAAATTTTAAAATTTTTATGTGTCAAATTTACAATATTTTCGATTTTTGCTACATAAGGCTTATTAAATAACGTGATTTTTTTATATAAAGTGGATAATATAATAATACATATTTTTATTAAAATTTTTATAGAGCTCATACAAACTTGAGTTAATTGGCCCTGAAACTCATATACAAAAATCTAAAAATATTCAAACGATTCCACCAGGGATCGAACCTGGAATCTCTTGATCCGTAGTCAAGCGCCTTATCCATTTGGCCATGGAACCTTGTTAATTATTCATGAATATTTGTTTATACTTTATAATACATGTAAATTATATTTCATTTAAATACCATACACTCTAGTTATCTTGGTTCAAATTTAGTATGAGCTTAGTTCAAAAATTTAATTTTATTATAACTGAGTTTTCATCTTGTATAGTTATTATTTAATAGAGAATTGATGGTATATCATATTAAAATACTATATTATCAACTTAATTAATAAAAATTACTCTTTAATAAGCTTTAAGCAACTATCAATTAACGATACTGTAAACTTTCTATATAAATTTTTTGGATAAATCTTCCTCGTTTTAACCAGAATCTTTCATATTAAAAAACCGTTTTGTCAGCTTTAATTATAAAAAGAGACTTTTAGACGATTTAAGCAAATAAAAAATAAAAATAATGTAGGTTTGACAATTAAAAAAATTAGGACAAACTTTCCTTGCTTTAACCAGAATTACTAATATGATGAATGTTTAAATCTACATAGTATGTTGAAATCATTAATGGTATTGTAGTTATTATGCTTAATTAAATATTAGTCAATTATTATTATAATTAAATTTCAATCCGATATGGTCCAGTGGTTAGGATTTCTCGCTTTCACCGAGACGGCCAGGGTTCGATTCCCTGTATCGGAGTGGTTTCATGAAACTATGAATTTTTTTTATTTAAGTTAATTACTTTAAACTCTACACTTTTTTGTGTCCATATTTATAATAAATCAGAAATATAATTGATGAAATTAAATAATGAACCAACAGATATGAGAAATAGATTTAAAAAATTAATTTAAAAGATAATATATATGTGATTATTGATAAAACGAGGAAAATTTGTCCTAATTTTTTATAGGTAAATCTACAATATTTTTGTTTTTTTATATGTTTAAATCTTCTAAAAATCTCTTTTGATAATTAAAGCTGAAAAAACAGTGTTTTAATATGATATAATATACCAATATCTTTTAAATAACCTCTATAAATACTAATAAATTGATTATACTTTAGTTAAAAACTTTAACTGGACTCATACAAAACTGGATCAAATTAACCAGAATTACTCATATTTTATTAATTTTAAGCATGTTATTTGTTTATTATTAGTAATTAGTACAAAATTATATTTTTTAGAGTTTTTCCATCATAATATTATCAAGTAAGAGATGTTGGAATTTTAGAGAGTTTTTAACTTTTAAAATTACTTTGACGTTATTGCAAGTGTTTGGGTCATCAAGAGCACATTTACCACTAGCTTCACCATCTTCAACAATATTGATATTGAAATATTCTGCATATTCGATATCGGCAAGACCAGTTACAAAACTAACACAAAGGGGATCATGAAGTCCCATACCTCCTTGGCAAACATCGTTATCGTTGAGGTCAATTAAACTAATGGGATATTTGAGCATATTGTAGAGGAATTTACCGATTGGACTTTGATCATTTTGGATTTTTTCGTCAACAACTTCAGTAAAGAGTCTAGCGGATTCGGTTACATCGAGGGGGACTAAAGTAACGGGGAGGGGTAAGGCGGTGGTTGTTGATACTCTGGGTTCCTCAGGGTTGTAGCCAGCACTTGCATCCATAACAATTTTTGCGGCGTGAGGATCTCCATAAAAGTTGAATTCTGCGTGGGGAGTGACATTACCGCGGGTTGTTACAGCGCCTCCCATAATGATTAATTCTTTAATTTGACCCATTGTTAAGGGGTCTCTTTCAATTGCTTTTGCTACATTTGTCAAAGGTCCAAGGGCGATAATAGTCATTGTGAATGGTGGAACAGACTTGATTTGATGTAACATTTCGTCAACTGCATCTCTTTTGCTAACTTCAAATCGAGGGTGGACTTCCTCTTTAGTATTGATATTATCATTGAGCTTATCTTCTTCTTTAAGTTCAAATTTAACTTCTTCCTCGAGAGGCTTTAAACCGAACTTCTTGTACCACTCCCAGTCAACGTAGTGAGGGTGACTAACGGATAAGTTACCGATACCATCTAAACCATGAAAGTTTTCGGCATCAATATGAGGAATTTTCAAAGGAGCTTCACTTCCTAGAGCAACAACGGGAACGGAGTTCCATTGGAAACGGTCGACATAATCAGGGTTACGCTTTAAATGATACTCCTTATCCAAGGTAATAGCGTGAAACAAGGAGACTAAGTTACGAGTAGCTTTTCTCAAGTTAACATTTCCAAAAGTAAGGGTAATAGCTCTAATATCGAGGGACTTAGAAGCTAAGCAGTTTAGTAATGCAATAACATCGTCACAACCAGGATCTGTATCAATAACAACGGGAATAGTTTCGCAAACCATGTTGAGTTAATTAGCGTTAAAGATTAAATTTATAAAGGTTAGTTATTAAAGTAAAAGAGCTTAAGTAAAATAGTTAGATAATATTGACTATATGATTTCTCAAAAATACCAAATATATTATTTTTTACTTAGGCTTAATAATAAGACCTAACCATCCTTTTATAATCTGTCAAATTATCCGCAAAAATTAAACTGGAAGAATCAAGTGGATTAGTGAAATAGGAAAAAGATTAAAAGGTAAATATTGGTCAATTCCCCTGAGTCTTAGAGGTGAAACTTGCTATGCTCCAGACTTGAAAAATAATTTATTCGAAATTTAGGATAGATTATAACCCCTTAAATTATGGCTAAAACTTGAGCAGAGTGAGTGATTGAGTGTTTTTTGTTATTGTTTTTATGTTATTGAAACTTGAGTAAATTAAAGAGGAGAGGGAGTGTTATTAAATTTTAATTTAAAGCAATCATAACAGTCAAACTTGATTAACATTCTTCTAAGCTCAATATAATTTATATCCTTAGTTGAAATTTATATAAAAAGAAATTTATTAAATTTCTAAAAAAAATTTCAATTTATTTTGTAAACAAGCATAAAAAATCCAAAGCTCAATATATGATACTAAACTAATAGTTAATAAATTGTATAAACAAGTTTTAAACTTATTATAACAATAATAACAATAATAGTTTTCTTGGTTTCCAAATATTATCTAAATTAAAACCATAACAATAATTTTTTACTCTTTCGATCAATAATTAAATTAATATTTTAAAAATATTCTAACTTAATGTTATTAATTATGTACAACTGTTAAGCTGAGAATTTACTGTGTAGTACACTTTATTCAGGTTCCTATTAAGTCATGAATTTAGTATAATAATAAGAATAAACATATATGGAATCATTGCTCTCTTTTGGCGGCCTTTAATTTTTTTTGCAGATAATAGAATGGTGTAAGTGAAAATAGTATTAAAATTATTAATTGGATGGTTTAACTAATATATTACAAAATAAATAGGTTATTCTAACTATATTCAAAAACAAAGTGTAAGTTATATAATTCGGCAAATTATTAACATCAAAGAGCACATATACTTAACAATGTTAGATAAAAGCATTTTATATCTTTTTTAATAATCATTATATATAATTTTTGCTAATTTAAATATAATTAATAATTTAGTAAGAATTCATTTTGATTAAAATAAAAAAAAGCAATCTGTAGTATATTAAAAAAGCATCATGTGCTAAGGTAATATGGGATGGAAACAATGACTAATATAAGGATAAATTATTTGATGGAGTGCGAAAATTCGGACGAATCATACATGTTATTAATGAATTATACTAATAATGGATCTATAAACTGTTTATATTATATTAAATTAGATGATAATTATTGGTGAGTTATTGTTAAAATTTATTTTTAATCCGATATGGTCCAGTGGTTAGGATTTCTCGCTTTCACCGAGACGGCCAGGGTTCGATTCCCTGTATCGGAGTAGCTTTATATTTTTTCTTTTAAATATTATTAATCCCATAATAGATGTTAGTTAATTTATTGCTATAAATTTTTATTTATTCACACCAAAAACAATAATAATATTATTAAATATATAAAAATATAGATTTATAGAAATAATATAATTAAAACAATATAAGATGGGGCATAGCTTACAACCAACCAATGCACCCAGTAAAAATTGGATAAACCCACTTCTCCAAACTGATAGTTATTCAAAACCTGTAAAATTCAATTCAATTATATTCAATTTTAATTAATATTAACAATAAAATATTAGGATTCTACCCTTACTCTAACTTCAACAATCCGCTACTTACCCCAAACTTGTATAAAAAATCTAACTTCAACTGTTTGGTTATCCGGTTCTGGTCCTTATTTGAGTGCTTGGACTATTGAAGCTAATAATAGTGTTAAGTTGGTAAAAGAGTTTAAAGTTTTTACTTTCGAGAGAGTTAAAAGTGTTAAGGTTGTTAAAGGTAACTAATAGAAAATTGCTTTAGATTTAAACTAATGATATTTTAGAGTGTGAAAATGGCAAAATTTTTGATTTAGTAGTTGTTGGGGGTAAAAGTTTAAAATTCATCAAGTTGGACTTAACTTCAGAGTAATTTAATAACAATTAGATCACTATTATTTATTAACGCTAATTTTATAGTGATTATAATGTAATAGACTTAAGTTTAGAACTTCAAGCTAGGGACTGGATTTTAGATTTAATTCAAATTTCCACTTCAAAATTCAATTTATTATTAACTCATAATATAATCTTAAAACTTGAATTAAATTCATTATACGAAGTTGTTCAAGAAGAATTAATTTATTCGCCTGTAAACTGTTTATTGTAATTTATACTTTAATTTAATTATAGCTTATTAACAATAATGTTTAGATATTCTGGTAAATTGATTAATGATGAATTAGTAATTATTGGAACTATTTTCAATTCAGTTATTATTTGGAATTATAATAATAGTAATATTATTAACCCTACAAAATCCTTTACTAACTAGTGATTTTAGCTGAAGTTAAATTTGAAAAGAAGTATGGAAAATTGGAATGCGAATTAAAAGCTCATGAGGTAAGAATATTTAATTGTGTAATAATTGGTGTTAATCAGGGATTGTTTTAGGGTGTTATCTTTAACGTTGATTTTACTAAAGATTTGAGCAAGTTAGTGAGTGTTTCAGATGATAGATCAATCCGTGTTTGGGAAAGAAATGTCAATAACCCATCAGAATAGTAAAACTCTACTTACCTCTATAATTATCAGCACATTAATTAATTTAATTTAGCGATTATACTTTAACACACACCATATTTGGTCACACTAATCGAGTATGGGACGCAAAATTTTTACCCCAAAACCCATTGCAATTAGTGTCAATTAGTGAAGATTCTACATTAAAATACTGGGAATTGGCAGATGATAAAAAGTTTGAGAAATTGCAAAGTTGGAAGGTATCTCAAGGAAAGAATTGCTGGGCATTTGATTTAAACAAAGCAGGAGATCAAGTGGTAAGTATTTAATTAGTTTATTAGTGTGAACTTTCTAATGACGAGGGTACTTAGGTTGTTGGAAGTAATGATAGCTCTGTTAAACTTTACCAATTGAAAAATTTGAAAAAAGTAGAAAATACTTCAGAACTTTGTTTCACATTAGAATTGCCTAATTTGGGTGAATATCACGATACAAGTAACAAATTTGCATGTTTTATTTATTTTGTACTAATGTTAGTTTTATCAAAGTAGCTTTAACTACACAAAATGAAGTTGATAACGAAGAAGAAGTTGTTGTTAAGCGTAAACCTAAACGTGATTTTATTAGAAACTTAGCTCCTTTGAGTTTATTTGAAAATATTGGAATATCAGACTTAGGGTAATTCCAAAACCTTGCACTTATATCAAAACTAACCAATGTTTTAGTTATATTTTCAAATTTGCATTAGTTAATTCAGATAACAACTGGTCACCATCAGAACCCCAATTAATTTCTCATTACCCGGAACTAGAACATTACTGTATGGTCGGAGCTCTCGACTACGACGAATTAAAGGATTCATCACAAATCATTGCATTGGGTACATTATCAGGAAAAGTTATTTTATTAAAAGAGAATTCTGAAATTGAAGCTGGATTTAATACTACAAAAATTATTGTAACTGATCAAAAAGTTGTTAGTTTAAAGTTGACTAGATATGGAAATGGTAAATTTTACTATAATTATTTATTTTGCACTAATTAACGTGATTTTTGTTAGATGGCTGTTTATTATTGGTTTATTGCATTAATAATTATCCAAAATTATATCATATTAATAATCAATTTGTAACTTTAATATTATTCCAATATATAATTTACTAATTTATTTTGTAGGAGGTTAAATTAATAAGTGAATTAGAAATTAATAATTTACATCCAATGACTATTAATTACAGTGCAGAGCTTCAGCATTTAGCTATTGGTTCACGTCAAGGTAGTTTATTAATATATTCATTAGCTGAAGATTTAGGCTCTGCTACCTTACTCCAAAATATACCAAACCTTCATAAGAAAGAATCCTTAACAAGTTTGAGATATGCAGCTACTAATTTAATAACTTGTGGTAGAGATGGTGCCTACACAATCCTAACTCCCTCCACAAACTACTCAGTCCAACTTTATTCAAAAATAACAAAAGGATGGCTAGAAAATATCCAGTTAATCAATAATTCACCTTTAATTAGTTATTTCTTCCAAAAACGCTTACATTGTTTAAATTTGGACACAAATGAAGAAGTTTTTAGTATTGCTTGTGGTGGTGGTCATAGAGAGTGGTATTTAATGCCGGGGGATGAGAATTTGGTCAAGGGGAGTGTAGTGTATTTGAGAAAAGAAAAAATTATTATTTATCCAATTGGAAGTAATGATGAATCAAATCAAAATGGCGGTGAATTTGATTTGGTATTAAAAGGTAGTTTGCATGGTAGAGAAATTAGAACCTTAACACAAACTCTCGACTCTGACCTACTTATTACTGGAGCAGAAGCTGGTACACTAAAGCTTTTGCAAAAGTCTCAAAATTCCCTTACTTCAAAATTAAATTTAAAAGCTCACAGCTCAGTAATCAGCAAATTATCAACAATTGAATTTAATTCCAACACTTATTTAATTAGCGCTGGAGGTTGTGAAGAATTAAAAGTTTGGTCCATTAATTCAGGGGATTTGGCGATGAAGGAAGTGTTTAATAGCCCAATTTATAGTGTTGATCTAGAGGTTAGAATTATGGACTTGCATTATGTAGAAAGTGATGGGTTATTGATTGTTGGATATTCTGATGGTTATTTGAGAATATTTAAATTTGTTGAGGATAATGGCTCAGTTAAATTGAAGTTAGTTAAAGCTACAAATTTCCTAGATAGTTGTGTATTGAGTATTGCTAGTGTAACTAATAATAACCTAACAGTTTTAGCAATTGGAACAGTATCAGGAAAGATAGGATACTTTGAATTAAATAATTTAATCAACTCACAAGCTGACAACGAGCCTTTCAAAGTTGATAAAGTTCACCAAAATGGTGTAAATTGTTTAACTGGCCAATATTCCAATAGTCAATTTATGTTCGCTTCTGGAGGAGAAGATAATTCAATTAGTATTATTAATATCATTCAAGATGAAAGTAATAACTTTAGTACAAAGTTTGAATTAATTAAAAGTTGCAACGATTCAGCAATTCAAGGTAACTTATAATTTTATTTTTAAAATTTTTACTAACAATTTGATTAGGTATTCAATTTTACGATGATTACAAATTGGCAAGCATCAGTTTAGATCAAAGATTAAACCTTTGGTCAATCAACGCCTCTTCAGATTCTATCAAATTAGAATTAGAATATTCCAAATTTTCTTATGTTGCAGATCCTTCAGACTTGCAAGTTTTAAAATCAAAGTAAGTTAAATTTATTATTGTTGATTCTATTTTCTAATTATTTGATTTAGGGAGGGTAAAGAAGGGGTTGAATTTGGTGTTGTAGGTATTGGACTCGAAGTAATAGAATTAATTTAATTAAAATGGAATAAAACTTTTGGAATAAATTTCTAAGTACAAAATAATAAAAAAGTATTTTCTAGTATAAATAGCCATTACTTATGAAAAACTTAGTAATATGATATTAAAATAAAAAAAATTGAATTAATTATTTTATCAATTTAAATAGAAAAGTTCACAATTATCTACTATCAAAAAAATACCGTCACAGATTGAATACTCCGATACAGGGAATCGAACCCTGGCCGTCTCGGTGAAAGCGAGAAATCCTAACCACTGGACCATATCGGATTAGAATTTATTTTTAACAATATCTCAATAATAATAAATTGTATGTAAAATATATTAGTTTAGCATTTAAATGTTAGTTATTATATTATATTATTTTTATTTTTATTTTTACTTTTATAATCTATAATAATACATTTATACATAATAATTTCTCATTAGTAATTTGTTTATACACAATTTCCATTTTAATACATACGCTATTTTATTAAAGTTTTACATTTATTTATTTTAGATTATATAATCTTATTAAATAATTATATATATATTATACTTTAATCAATTTATGGTCTTAATATGATAGACTAAAATATTGAGTTTCTATCTTTTAATTTAGTTAATTATATTTAACATAGAGCGAGAGAGATTACTTACATACCTGAAAGGGATATTATTACAATGTGAAGATTGCTAGAAACGTTATTTAATATTATAATAGTTAGTTTGAAAAAATTACAAGATTTTTAACTTGTATATGACTTAAAGACTTTTATATTAACTAATAGTTATATTTATTTATAAATAGACAAAATAAGATCGCATTCTAAGGCAATTGAATAGTATAGTATTTAATTTACATATGAATAGTTAGACAAAAATTTTAAACAGTTAAATAAATTACTTTTCCAAATAATTATAGCATTACTTCAATACTTATAGGGTTGCTAAATCAACTAGATAATTTTATTTTTTCTATTATAGAATAAATACTGTACTCTTAATCAATCTACTATTAAACACAAGGGTGTACTTCCAGTTTAATTCGAAAATAAGAGCAATTACATTATAATAAAACCAAAAATTAATTATCTAATAATGAGCTAATTAATCAATTGTCTAATTAGTATAAAATCCGAAAAGAGTTATTTCAAACTTGCAATTTTTTAGAATTCTTCAAGAAATATTTAGTAACAAACAGTATCACTTAATTCAATAAAAATTCTCAATTTATTAAAAATTAATTTTCAAATTTAGGGCGAATTTTGATTAAATTTTAACTTTATTCGTATATTATTTATTACTATTTGAACTCGGAAGAACGTTAGAGCGATTACTTAAGAATTTTTTTATAATGGAATTGAGAAGTAATAAGAATTTTTAGAGTTAAGTTTTGGTAAAATTTATTGTTATGTAAAGATATATTCTACTAATTTATAATTTTCTTCTGTGAGTTGTATCTTTTTTAAATTCATATATTAATGCTTAATTTTAAGTTATTTATTAATAAAATCCTATTTTACTGATATCTATTCTACAAATGTTGCATGTTGGCATGTCGAGTTCGTAGTGAATGCCCATGTATTAAATAAAATAAAATAAAGTAAGATAAAGTGTAATCTTTGTAGTAAACCTGCAAGCTGTTATTTTTTTTGAATATAACATGATTAAGATTACATAAACAACTTTTTTAACTACAAATATTATTATCTGAGTTTTGCATCTTGTTCTTAATACCGTATCAAAATATATACATGTTAACTCTAGAAAATTTTTATGCGAGTTTATTTCAAAAAATATCTTTTAAATTGATATGATATAAAAAATGAAGCTTATTCAGTATTAAGCCTCCACATTTGCTTAAGCGATTTAACCAACTCAGGCTTCATATTTAATAAAATCATCACATTTAACAAAATATTAGCGTCAATTAAAATACACTGCCAGAAATCAATAACAGGGGTTAAAAAATTCGGATTAAACCAAGTAATAATTAATATAACAACAATGGGACCATTAGTTATCAAACTTACAATTATAATGAGTAAAGATTTAAAAATAACTCTGTTAACTTCCTTCCTAACTTTTTGAGGGTCTAAGCCAAGTTCAAGCTGAGATCGTTGACTTTGATTCTTTCTGTATATGCAAATCATTGGGTAACAAACAAAGATAAGACCATCCGAAATACCAATTGTAACAACAGTTAAAAATGAACCTATAAATCCTCCTGTTGTCTTGAGATTAAAGTAGCAGTGTACAGAGATAGGATAAATGCCAAAACCATTAAGTGACCAAGCAATAGCACAAGAAGCTACGTTAATAACGAATAACCCTCCTATAATATAAAAGTAAAATTTATCACTATACTCCCTCTTAAAAACGATTAATAAACACCTTTCCAAGCTAACAATACCTACGAAATATATCGAGGTTATATAAAACAAATTAAGCAGAGTAGCTCCAGTATTACAAAGAGTTTGATTTGCAACAAACAAGCCATTTCCAGCTAAATTGTTCACAGAGTTAAAGAATACTGTACTAGCACCGCCTAGATCTAGGATTAACATAATATAAGCGAGTTTCATATCAACTTTCATGGTATTCCATTTTTCTTTGGATATGATATAGATCAGAGAGCTCATTAAGATGAAGGCGATAGAGAATATAACACATATGTAGATAGAGTAGATGTAGTTCCATGGTTTGGAAAGTTCGCGGAATTGGTCGTAATCTAGATAATAACTGAGTGTCATGTTTGAATATTTTTTCGCTTTGTTATTCTAATTAAGGGAGAAAATTCTTAAGTTTTATTTAATATATTAACCAATGTTACTTTATTCTACAATTTAAATTATTTTGTTTAATAAATTTTTTATTAAATTAATTTTCTATAAAACCTCAAAAAAGGAATGATTCATATATTCCTTCAAAAAATAATTCTAAATGAGTATATTTATTAAGCATGAAATATAATTATATATATAATTTTTATTATAATAGCTAATTAATACTTAATTGAGTTAAAAATAAATAATTTTTTTCATAGAAAGTGAAAAGCTATAAAAATCAAAAGTTCTAAAGATTTCAGTCTTATACTGAAATTTAAGATATTCAGTTTAGTTTCAATTCAACAAGGTAATATAACAATTTCGTCATTATAATTATAATTTTAACTAGAATTTATTTCAAGTGGTAAATTTTTGTATTAAAATAGCAACCAGTAATAACACGTCGACTGGCATTTATTCAAAATCTAACCTGATTCATGGTTTCGTTGTAAAAGAAGAGTTTTTAAGAAGTTTTATCGTTTCTATTAAATATTTATTTTCTTAGATTTAGCTAATATAAGATCGTTTACTTGATGATTAGAGACTATTTTATATAATAGCTTGCAGTATAGAAAATTTAACAGTTCTAGTCAACATTTGAGCTTATTCAATTATGCAGATAAATAAAGAGCTGAGAATGTTAAATGGTTTACCTTTTAAAAATATAATTATAAAAACTTTTATATTATACACAATAAATCTTTTAAATCAAATTCTAGCCCCTATAGAAGTCATAAGAGTTCTTTATAAAGTTAATAGGATATGGCTTAAAACAGAAGAAAGACTTTATGTGCAATATTATCTAGCGTTAAGCTCTTAAAGATTCTCAAACTCAAGAATCTCATAGTAAGAAATTTAAGTACCAGCGTCAAACTATGGCGCTTTTCTTTAGAACTTGTGTATTTAATCAGCTCTAGTTATAATTTCTTCCCAAAGAGGAGTAGTTTCCATAA